>JAQIXO010002227.1:0-10363 GCA_034700305.1 Protaphorura armata | reverse complement strand
AACATTGTCTTTTCATCCAGCATTCGCCAGACAATCCAGGGTATTTTCTCGGCTGGTGTCATAAAATCAATTCGCTACGGTTTAGAAAAACTAAAAAAGAAAACAGGAACTACTAGTGACGATGGGACACAGACTCAATTGCTACGTGTCCTGTCTGCTCTGGAGTTAACACAAATGGATCACATGGCTTCTGGTTCGAAGAAAAGAATAATTGCTGGCGGTGGTCCTTTATTTGATGGTGATTATCATCCTGGTGTCGGGGATTGTGATTACCTCGCAGTCCCTGCTCCCGTTGAAGTCATCGAAGAAACGAAAAAGATAGATGTCCGAGATTTAGAACTGAAAAAAGATGTGGGAAAGAAATTAGCACTAGTCAAAGACGATCTGGAGAAATTGCCTAAAGTCAAGGAAGGTGATGAGCAGAAAGTGATTGAACCTGCACGTGAAGCAGAACTGAAGAAATTGGCTCCTGGAGATAATAAGCAAGGAGACAAGACAGTGACTGGTGTCATTTCTAAAGAAGAATGGGAAATTAAATTTGGAGACTTGGAACAGTTAGCTAAACTACAAAAACGAAAGAAAATTGCTGATGGAAATGAAGAAACGAAGCAAAAATTGTACTTGAGGGACTTGGATAAATTTACAGTGGAAGAATCCATACGCATGGAAAGGAACAGTGAGGGGAAAGTAGAAAATTTAAAAGATGAACAAAAGGCTGACTCTCCTCCTGTAAAATCTGGTGGATAAAATATTTTATAAATTTTAAAAGATTCATGAATGAAACAGATTGTAACATTGTGTATTTATTTTTAGTCAAAAGAGTCAAAATTAAAAAGTTACCTAATCAATGTACCCAACGCATTACTCGTGGACAATTATTCAAACATATTTACTTACGATTAGTTATTGCATTGGTAGATAAAGTGTCAAAAATTGCATTTTCTTTTGGAGAAAGTAATAGAATTACAAATCTTTACAACTCCGTAATTGTAAATTACGACTAGCTTGAATTTACGAATGGACCCTGTCTCCATTAGAACCCGGGTATCAAATATAATCCTTGTCTTTTACAAGCTTTCAACATTGATTCTTATGGAGAAAGTGGTGAAAGTAGGTGCCGTGCCATACGGAATGAATAAATTTAGGGCTCCGTTCGGACGGCATTGGATAGTAAAATTAAAGTTCCGTAATCTTAAGTTCAAGTAATTTACTTACAAATGTTCCTCAGTTTAGTAATTTGTCACTCAATTTACCCAAGTGTGTCCAATTAGATAATTAGCTTCCATATGTTATTACAATTACCCAGAATATAATTACTGCTGCATTCAGTAGAATTTACCGTGGTGGAGTAGAGACATTAGCTTTCTCCATTGACCTCATGGAGTAAGTAGCTAAAAACAGTGTAGTCTGAGCCAGCTGGAATGAAAGGAACCCCGGGGTTGTGTTTGGTCATTTAATATATGAATGTGTGATTAGATATTGGATATTCAGGAGATAACTTAACAAAATTATGATGGAACCTACGGACCTTGTTGGAATTCTAGAGGATGCTTTGTAAGCGTTAGGGTGTAGTCGCATGATTATGCTTTTATGCTTTATATGGGAGAAACAATCGTTGAACTGAAATGCACATAGACGAAGATCATACAAGTCTGCGAAGAAATTGTGGTGTCTCACGCTTTTTGTAAGTGGATATGCTTGGCTATGAACAATACGGTTTTCATAATTGGTCAAATCTGTTTTCAGATTTAGTGTGAATAAAAGAATGAGATTATTTTTCCATTTTTCAAATCAGTGCGGCGATTGATATTCGCCGCAATGGTCGACCAGCATTGGCGGATAATGAACAACAATTATTCATGGGTTTCATAAGTTTAATTCCATAACTTGGTTTTAAAATACACGGCTATGCAATTATACTCCAGTAACCAGTCTATAATTAAATAAATGCCATTCTTATGGTGAAACCAGTAGCAGTGACAAGGGCGGATACACATTTTACAAATATTCAGTCGGAAAATTAATTCCACAGTGGACTGTATTGTTAATAAGAAACATAACGAAAAATACTTGTGCAAAAAGTTCTACGGCGCTACGCTGAGACAGGAAATGTTGGGCTGAAATGAACTGGAAGTTTTCCATTCGGCGTTAGCATAGCTATGCCTAAGATACCCTTGTCCTTGCCACATAAAAGAAACTGATTGAGAGAAACATTTTCAAATAAATTTCCAGGCGGATATTCTCAAACCTAAGTAATCGATATCAAATCCTTCCTACACCATAATGAGGTGCTAGGTTGTAATTAATTAAAAAACAAATTAGCATATGCGTATATGTTCTCCATATGGATTCCCTTACTTCTGCAATATTTTATGAAAATCAAAAGGCTGGTATTCAAATTGAAGTATAAGTCCGATGACTTTATTCGTCCACAAAGTTCCACACAATTTACTTCTTAAAGAATTCTGGCCATGAACATTAATTGTTAATCTGACCACACTGATTCTTGGCAGTTCTGCTGCTGTCTGACCATTACTGGGTGAAAAGTTGACATCTCTGATTGAGGCTGGAATTTGGAGATGATTTGGTTGAAGAAGACAGGAAAGGATGGTAAGCATGACGAGTACACCGTGGAAAACCATACCGGCAATACTCCGAGTGAGACTTCTGTTAGGCACACTGAATATCAGCATAATCAGCAACAACCACAAGGAGTTGGCATTCGTTGACTGATTGACTGTCGAAACGAAAATTCGACTCTGTAAAATAAAAATAAATAAGCGAGTTATTAACTTTTTATAACGATTCAAATCGTGTAGTGGGATTGAAAATCCTTGAAAATTATGTCCATATCACAGATAGAATTTGGATAAAAAATAAAAATCTAACTTACAATTGAAGCTAGTATCGCCTATGAGTAAAACATGCGACGAAGTGTCTTCAACGATTTCCTGACGTTGACCAGTGGTAGGTTGAACACCCCCTTACTATATGGACAACGAAATCAGCGCTGTACTTTCCGCACGGAATGTATGATAGCGCTAAGTCTGGCGTCAGGATTGGTAATGACAGGAATTATTTCTACTTGGGACATGGTACTATGTAAAACCAGTCTAATGTTTTCCGATTTCCGGGTACGAAAACAGGAAATTGAAACTTTCCAAGAAAACATTATTTTGAAAACATTTGAGTAATTCTGTGTTGTACTACACATTATGTATTGTACGCATTTGTGTGGTATGACTGTGGCGTGTCTGGCACTGACTGGGTGAAACTTAACTCCATCCGGCATCCCAACATATCTCTTTTGACTATTTTGAACTAACCATTTAATATCTACCCTTATTTACTGTATTTTAGGTGGTTAACGGGTATGAATGAATTATGCTGACGCTGAGGATTTAATTCTATCAAACCCATTGTCTATCTTCAACATTACCCTGTTAAGAAATCTCAAAGAAATTCAGTCCTAGTCCTGTGGAACTATTTTAGATTCTGTATGCCAACTTTGTCGGGAAAACTCAAAAATAATTGCCAATCGCCTGATCTGTTCGTCAAATTGACAATAAAAGGGTATTATCTTCTGCCATCCCGACCATATATATTTTTAAATTTTTGGCAGTCCAAGAATTATAGTGTAGTCCAATTGTCCAATCCATACATGAGTTCTGCAGTAATGATGGTTGCATATCATCACTAACCATTGGTTAGTGATGACGCACATTTGTTTCTGAATGGATATCCGTTCAATTCTTTCAGAAATTTTATTTAATTGAAATATAACCACGTAAGTAATGGTGACATTCAGATTACGTTTATTCCTTCTTGCCTTTTCAGCACCACTGTCTTTACGCATTTTCCAAAATCCGAGCATTTGGATATGCGGTTTTACATTTAGATGAGCAATGGTTACATTGTAAATAAAATATTAAGATCTGCACCTACAATACCGAAATAGTTTGCCACTAGTATTACCGCTATTCCACGAATATGTATGTTCTCCCTTTCTGAATAAATGTTATATATATAACGGTAGCACCGGCAATAGAATCGGAATCTTAAATCCTAGTAATCATATGGAAATTATTTCGAGCATCACACAGGCAGAGAACTCAAACTCACATTCACATTCCTTTCATTGTCCATTGATTAATAATTCCACGCTTGAGTGACAGTAATATCAGATCACGGTTCATCAACGTGAAGTTCAGACATTTGTTCTGGTGTATGATAAAGAAATTTTCTTCTTGTCATATTTGAGTTTATTAATGCCATGTTGTGTGTCGTGTCTGTCGACACAAAGATAACTTTTTTCCTATTCTGAATTTATTTACCCTTTTTGGGACACATGTCACAGAACTGCATTATCTTTCTCTTAGGTGGTAAACATGTAAGATTATTTCATTGTTGTTTCTCCATTGACGAATAGTCGATATTTGGTGGAAATAAGACCTCTAGTCCCAATTTCATTCGTCCAGTAGTCAGTATTCACTTACAGTATTCACAGTATTCACAAGTGCAGTTTCCAAAAATTTAAATGGCTTCAAACAATTTATTTCAATTGAGGTTAGCGTTCGTAATTTTCATTTCAATCAAACTTGGATCCTCCAATAAACTTAACAAGAACACTGACTTCATTATAAACGTATCAGAACTCTCGACTTATTCTGCATTCAGAATCGCAGAAGAATTAACTACCGAAGCTTTGAGAACAGACCCGGACAATTTAATTTGTACGAGCCATGTCTTCGTGAGTGTTAAAAACAACAGACACCATTTGTTCGGAAATTTGAATTATCATATTCCAACTTTGTTTCCATTGGCCATCATACAAATGGAGGATACAAATATTGGACTAAGAAACCTTTCCTCGTCATTTTTTGATAGGGAATTACCGGATGCTAGTATTATTGAACCCCTTGCTTTTGGAGTTCTACGTTTAAGTCCAAATTGTGTGAGTGTTTTCATGCAATTAACAATGAACAGTCCAATTGAACCAGAGATTCTTACAAATTCAGTCTTGTTAAAAAAATTTGGGCGTCCGGCAACAGACCGATTCTTTTATATGGGGTATCGGAAATACGTGAATACATTTGCTCGGAGTTCAATGGGAAACGACATTCGGTACAAGTATGGAATCACACCGAATGGTTTTGTCAACTATTGTGCTACTAGAAGATCATCCACTATTCACACGTTCAGCCGAAAATGTGACACGATTTTGAGAGGAAAATACCTTCGAGGGTCTACAATCGCAGAACCGTCTGTAGCTAGACGGGCTAAAATAAATGGCCAAACTGAATGGACCGGTGGGATTTGTTTCCATCTCCTGAAAGATGCGGCCAACCAGTACAATTTTACATTTAGTTTGTCATTTGGGGGACCCACTGGGTATAAGGACCCCATCAGTGGGCGATGGAAAGGAGTGACCGGAGACGTATTCAATCGAGATGCTGATATTGGCCTTTGTACAGGGTTTTCCTTCGACCGTCATTACATAGTCGGTAATTCTCAAACCGAAATCGCTGTCCTCATAATTTCAAGCAGTATCCAATAATACGTTTTTTTTTATTAAATCATGATTGCAGACCCATCCATCAGCGTTTCCTGGTACGCCCGGGTGTTCTACATTAGAACGCCATCCACCCGCACAAGTTGGAAATCTGTTTTCTGGCCACTGGATAGTAAAGTCTGGATTTTGGTCATTGTATCTGTGACGGCCATCATCCCTGTTCTTGTCATGGCTCGAGGAAAACGGAATTTATCGAAAACAATTGCGGAGTCCGTAGACACAACCCTACAAATCTTTCTGGAGCAATCAGCCCGAGCAGTTCAAAGATGGAGAGGAAAACGAATCAGATCTTTACTCATGGCTTGGGCTTTATTTAGTCTCGTGATTGGGACTGGTTACCGTTCAAAACTTGTATCTTTTCTCACTTTTTTGGAAAAGGAGTCCGTTCCGCGAACCCACTCTGCTCTCAGTTTGTCTGGCTACAAAATTTATTTTCGATACTATGGAGGAATAGCTTACGCGGCTGCGATTTCTTCTCAATTACCAATGTATAAGAGATTAATGCGTGGAGCTATCCTTGTGAATTCCTCCAGGGATTGTATATTGGCCGCAGCACTCAAAGAACAAGCTGCATGCATGGACTATCAATTTCCAGCAGACTATACAGTCAGCACTAATGCAACACTGTATCCCCACAGAAAGAATGATTTTCTACTCAAATCCAAGGACACAGATTTGACGGTGAATAATATTTGGTCATTTCGGAAAGGATCCCCGCTAAGGCAAACCTTTGATGATATTCTGCTGGCAAGGTTAGAAACAGGATTATACGAGAGATGGCTTCAAGAGGATTGGCTGGGAAGCAGAATAGCTGGGGCTGAGTGGTTACAGAAACAAGAGAATAATCCAGTCAAGTTAAAAATGGAACAAGTGCTTAGGGAAACATCTGCTTATCCGAAGTCTCTAAAAGTGTCAAGTTTGACTGGGACATTTGGGATTTTAATCGTGGGTTTAATATTAGGCACTCTAGTGTGGGTCATGGAAGTTGGAAAAATGTGGTATCGTGGAAAGAAATATCTCAAAAACAGTAATAAGGCGAAACATATCCCAGGAGAGACAAGAATAGAGTCGTACAGTGATGAGGGCTGTAAGTTGCAGGAAAGTCTCGATGAAGAGACTACACGGTCATATAGTTCATGTAGTCCCCGTTAGGGATCATTCTAACTCTGGCTAGATCTCGCTACGCACCTACCTAGTATAATTTAGCTTACGGTCTTTGATTAATACTTTGTGTAGTATGTTGGATAATCGTTTAAGACCATTAGTCATGCACTCAAATGATAAAACATAATGAACCCTTGAAAACGGTATCGTTGCACAGCTAGATGCGATAACACGACTCTTATGTCGGATTAGGCTGCCAGACACCATTAGATGGTGCTAGTAAGAAGACGAATCTCTGACTTCGGATAAATCGTCGGAAAATATGGAAACCAAAGAAACTAATGATACACGACTACACGACTAGGCCTTTGTAATTGCTGTGTGCCATCGACCAGCTAAAAGTAACATTAGAAACTTAAAATTAAAACAACTGTCTAAAGTGTAAACTATACCAAAAGTTCTTTGACATAAAATGACAAATAAGAATAAAAATCGTTCATATAAATTGTACTGTTTTTATTTTTCCATTTGTTCCACTTTTGCTTTTACTGACAGTTAACAAATGGTTCTCATACTTTCCCGGCATTTCAAATTCATAAAATTTTCATTATTTCAATTCGCAAATTCAAATCAAGCCAGGACTTAAATATATTTTTGTATTGGTATTATTATCATTGGGTTTGTGGTGAGAGCGTGGAACGGTCGCCTGAGCCGAGATGTAATTTGCACGCCATCAACTTGTCCAACTCAATCTGGGCGTCCTCAGCATCTTGTAAAACTGATTCCAAATTTGGTTCCCCATCCTCAATATTCACTGAGATTGACTCGGTCCTCTCAGCTGTACCATCCAACTCCGACACAATTTCCAACATATTCCAAAAATCTTGGAATGAATGTTCCTCTAGCTCTTCTGGAGCTTCGTAGTCAAATGTTGGATCATGATAGTCACCAATGAACTCTGTCTCGGAAGCACCATACTGAGCATACCATGGGGGGTCATCACTTCCGTCATCAATAATGAGACCTCCAGGGACCCAACGACGTTCATTCCTGAGATGGTAGAAGAGGGGATTCTTCAACTGATTGGGGTCAAGACTTCCCTCAACGTCTCGTGGGAATGGAAGCGGCTTTGGTCTAATTAAATAAGAAAAATGAAATTAGACGACTGTACACAAATAGATTAGTAGAGTTATGCTCATATTTATGGATACTTACTGGTATGGATGTTTTTTATCCCATTTCTTACGAGCCTTCTGGGATTCAACTGCCATTCCCACGGCATCATCAAATTTGAATAAACTCTTATACAACCCACGATAGATGTACGCTAGGGATGAAACAAAAATTAATATTCACACTGGAATTATACTAATTAGAATTCACAAAGTACAATCGAAGCCTACATTGGCCAGATCCCCCAGCTCCAGTATCCACGACAGGCATGAGAAGATCAAACTGGTTGAGGACTCCGTAGAGAGACAAGAGATGAAGCTGCTGTGGTGGGCCAAAATCTCCTGTTCCGTGGTAAGTATATGGTTCATTTCGAAGATCACGATAAATGAACACATCACAGCTGAGAATGCAATCAAATAAAAATAAAAATTAGTTTTTAAGATTTAAATTTCAAAATCTTTAAAATGTGTACTTGAAAATCTTGGAAATGACTTCAGCATCAATGAAACATCCACCCATTTTTGTACACTCAAGCCGGTACATATAAACATCCCATATAGATTGGGCCTCCTGAAAAAGATTCACGATTTTAAAAATTATTTTTAGGTAATAATTCAGTCAAATTGAATTTTTAAGTCCGATTTACCCCAGCAATCTCAGAGTAATCTTGGCCAAGTTTCATTAATCCAATGTTTAGCTTCCAAGAGGCCAACACGTTTTGTTCAAAGTTGACAGCCAATTTCACACGCTAGAAATATATTGATATTTGTAATTAGTAAAAGAGAAAAATTGAAGAATGAAAACCAAAGAATTTTTAGATCCCTTTTTCCCCATCTCCCTATTTTCGAATTCTTCAATTTCCTAAAAACATTTTATTAATTTTTTAAAATTGTAATGTAATTTTAAACTCACGTCTTCGTACTCATCTCTGTTATCCCACAAATATTGACAGACAAAAGATTTGACCTCCACGAAATTGACGTTGGAGAGTAACATACCCCTTGCGGCACACCGGAACAAAGTATCAGACTTGAAGGGGACGATATAACGAGTGAATCCTTTTTTGCGACACCACTCTTGTAGCTCAGGAGTTGTAATATTTTGGGAAAATTTTCTGGTCACATTCATAGTATTCTCATATTCCGGAATTTCGAGGACCTGTTTGAATCCGCTTTTCTGGTAACGCCGCCCACGTCCACGACCACGCCCACGTCCATATCCACGCCCACGTCCACCACCATATCCACGCCCTCGTCCACCGCCATCTTCACGCCCACGCCCACGCCCACGTCCACGTTCATACCCAGGCCCATGATCCATTTTTATGTTTGTCGGTGTATTTTACTTTTGTGATAAATTAAATTAATTTTTTTGGAGAGAATTAAAACTTTGATGTTCACTCTACGGGTGAGAACGAAGGAATGACCGCGGACGAGGACGGGAGTCGAGGTTGAAGACTCCGGTTGTTTACATCCTGAGAATTCTGACCTCTCTTTGTTACGACACCAGTGGGACCCCTAGCAACCATGGGGTCAATTGACTGAAAATGGATCGAAATGCATAGAAATGGTAGCTATGCAATAAATAAACGATTGTAACCTATTTTTATAAGTGATTGGGCTAGTTTTCACATATTTCATCACGTTTTCCACGGAAAAACAACTCATTTTGCCAGTTTTTTATTGGATAAATACCGTTGATGCGGGTAAAATGCAATAAAAATTAAATATTAATTAGTTGTTAGTAATTAAAGTAATCTGGACACGAGGCATGTTGTATACGCGGTTTCCTTTACAGCACAACATTTAAAATTGCAATTGGAAATTGTATTAAGATTTGTTGTCAGATGGACACTTGAACGAATTCGTCGTTGAAAAATAGTTAAAATTTTTGTGTCATTTTATATTACTAGAGTGAAAAATCCTACAACTAGATGACTGAAATGGAGAAAATCTTGTTGGAAAGTGGCCGAAGTAATTGAGGAAACATTGAATAGTGGAATATGGTAACCAAAAAAATTATTAAGGTGATTTGGGAAATGGTATGAACTTCTTGTTGTTCACCAGCGCTGTCAATTGTCAATTGAACATCACATCACGAAGTCAGTTGGACTCGGACTGTACGTTGAATTCTATGTGCAGGGTGATCCAGAATTCGTCGTCACACTTTGGAGGGCATTTGCTCCGTAGTAATATAGGAAGTGGTAATTTGCTCCGCCAGATTATCATTGATTTTCGAAAATCCAATCTAATGTTCAGAGACAGTTGGAGTCGCACAAGTGTGATACAAAATTCTGGTCCACCCCGAACATTTATGCTTCGTATGTTACAAGTTACAATACATACACGTACTGAGTCCTCATTAAAATGATTTTCAGCTACCAATTTGGGAACGCGGTGAAACAGTACAACTGCATACAACGTGCATCATTGGAAATTAATCACCGAGTAAGCACAGGACGGCCCATATAACTTTTCATCATCAATTTATTTCAATAAATAAGAATCACATTAG
>JAQIXO010002226.1:0-10369 GCA_034700305.1 Protaphorura armata | reverse complement strand
ATAGGGTTTTTTGGTTTAATCGACCCCTTACCATTTCCCTATGTTGGGAATAGGGTTTTTTGGTTTAATCGACCCCTAACCATTTCCCTATGTTGGGAATAGGAAAATTTTAATGAAATTTTTTTTTGTGACCTTTGCAAGGTCATGCAAGGTCACCTCCATGCCTCCTGGGGTAAAAAATATATTTTTCTAATTTTTAATGAAAAAAAATTTGGTGACCTTTTCAAGGTCAACCAAGGTCACCTCCATGCCTCCTGGGTTAAAAAAATATTTTTCTAATTTTTGATGAAAAAAATTTTGGTGACCTTTTCGGGGTCATTCATGGTCTTTCAAATAGCCCATTGTTAATGCAAAACTCAGTTTTGCACGGGTTATCTAGTAATATATAATTTTTAACACATATACACTTCTTGATAAATATGAATTTTAGGCCTTATATAAATAACTAGAAATTTATATTAAACATCCAAGAGTGAACATAACATGCAAATAAACAAGTGTACGTTAAGAATAAATATCTCAAAATCATAATAATTGCTCTCTCAGAAAAATTAACTTAACTATAGGTATACTTTGTTGGCAAATCTACTCTATTGTATCTAATGAGGTTGGAGGAATTGGAAATCGGATACCGGTATTATTCACAGCTTTAATTAGGCTAATTATGTTTCGTTGAGCAATATTTATAAAGTCCTTGAATTTGTGCCTGCAAAAGGCAAATATTTGATAATTATCCCTGTCAAAGTATATACCCGAACAGCCACTTATAAGTAAAACTTAACTCGAAACCAAGAATTATCCCTCAAGTTTGAATATCTGTACTGTCCAGCCCTTGCCGCCGGTTTCTTCATTTACTCATCTTTAAGTGTTACTGGGGTCTACAAATAATTGGTAACTCTAATGACTGTGTTATTTCTCCTTACCACTTAAAATTGCGAATGTCAAGAAGCTCTGTTCAATGCACCATTTGGACGACGTCTACTTAAGCTCTTGTGGCTGAGGTTTAAACAGTTGGCTACTATGTGAACATCTTCAAATAGTCCACATTAAGCACTTCAATAATGTTAACACAAGCAGAGTTGTTCACAGTTAAAAATTTTCTGAGGACAACTTGTCGGTACGGGTTTGTAGACCTTGATTTCCAGGAAAATTCTGATCGTCCATTGCAGAGAACAAAATCCAAATGGAAACGTCCATTTCTTTTAGTTCGAACCTGTTTATCAATTTGCTACTTGGTGTTCGCAATCCTTCGAATTCCTACTACGATGAGACGGTTCAAAGAAAATAAACAGTTTGACGATTGCGTAATTCATGGACTTCTGATTCTCATGCGGGGAGGTGTCTTTGTTAACCATGCAACGTCCGTTGCGAGTATAAATGTGGTGGCAGAACTTTTGAACAACATGATCTCTTTGAACACGAGATTTGGTAATATCAATATATATGTAAATTATTATATACAGGGCGTTCACGGAAAAGAGTAGGATTGTTTGTTGAAATTCTGGTGTAGTCACGAAATTTAACATTACAGGCAATGAGATTAAACCGCCCAACAACGAAAAAAGCTCAAACAATCCGACTCTTTTTCGTGAACGCCCTGTATATTATCTTTTTCATCGTTTCGAATTTTAGTCAATACGAAAAAAAATCACTTTCTTATGATTTAGGTTTAGTACACTTCAAGAGCAATTATCTTAATCCAAATGTGAGGGAGAAGTTGCTTCGAGCATCTGTTAACATTATCACAGCGACGGCGTTCTTTTCTGGATGTCTATTCCTGACTAAACCGAAATCCCCATGCTACTTCTTCTCACTCTTAACTAAGGAGCCTCGCAGCAACTACTTGATCTTCTTTTGTTTCTTGGTTTTGGAATTTTGCACAGCGGCAGACGTAATCGTTCTTTTCATCGCGTTCATTCTCATTGAATTTGTGTACATATTCAGCACAAAATTTTGGTTGAAGTTTTTATGGTAAGATAGTCAATCGCCGATTTAAGGAATATTGATGCTCATGCAACATATTCATTTTTAGTTCCAACCGGCACAGATTCCCTGTTGAGAGAGAAATTAGTGACGGTGAATCTGAGCAACTCGGTTATTCTTCACTGAATCTCTACCAGCAACTGTACATTCTAAACACTCTTCAAGGTTTAGCATTTGGATCACTTTTTCTGCCAGTCTATAAACTTATGATCGGATTGACGTCAACGCTCGCGTTTTATGCATTTGTCAAACTTGGTCAAACTCTCAACTTGTTCATTTACTTATTTGTGGTTACATGCATGCTCAGTTGTTATATCACACTAACTGCTGCAACCTATACAATGTCAGAAATATTCAATTTGTCATCAGAATACCAGTCGCAGGAGTTAAGACGTTACTTGAATATTTCAGATACTCAATGCATGACGAGAGAGGAGAAAAAATTGTTTCTTCGAAACAATAAAAGTGCTGCGATCATTCGGTGCAAGGTGGGTAGTCTGTACTGGATGGAGAAAGATGCCAAAGCAACGTTGGTTCAATTGTTGGTCAGTGCCACATCGAATCTATTACTTGCTTTTAAATAAGAACTGCGAGTGCTCTGTTCACAATCACATCTCAGAAGCAGGTCAATAATTATTTACTTTGTTGTGAAATCGTTGGTAACGTAATTACTAAGTAGTTGGATAACGTTTATATAGCAAATTAAGAGTATCATTTGGTCACTCCAGTTGGATGGAACAAAATTTCAAATGTCTTGTCTCCGTGGAAGAGTATTGTCAATTGTCCCTACACATTTACTAATTTTACAAAGCAATTATTGTTAAATATAATTATTCTCAGAACCTGGTATTAACTACTCACCGACTTTAATTACCGTCAAGTTTGAATATCTACAGCTATCTAGCACTCCACGGGTTACCTTTAAGTATTGGGCGCCTCTACAAAAATGTCAAACGTAATGAGTATATATTTCTAGATACCACTTAAATAATTAGATGTGTTTCAAATTCCGAAATGTCTTAATTAAACAGTTATTTAGGTAAATTAAGTTTCGCTGAGGTCTTAATTACGTTACCGGGTAAGGGGAAATAATTTTAATTACAGTCTAGTTTGAATATGTGTACGGTCTAGCTTTGGTCATTTGTTTCTTCACTTTTAAGTATATTTCGTAATTCAAACGAGTGTATATTATTACTCTCTACCACTCAAGTCATTAATTTCAAATTGCGGGATAAAGCTCTGTTCTTGTGCCTAGTTTGGGCGAGGCCTACTTAAGCGCTTGTAGATGATGGATTAATATCTCCAGCAATGTTAACAGAAGCCGAGTTGTTCACAGTTAAAAATTTTCTAAGGACGGCATGTCGATATGGTTGGTTAGACCTGGATTTCAAGGAAAATTCTGATCGTTCATTGCAGAGAACAGAATCCAAATGGAAACGCCCCTTCATTCTAGCACGAATCATTTTATCGTTTTCCTACTTGGCATTCGTAATTGTTCGAATTCCAGTAACGTTGAGGCGGTTCCAAGAAACAAAACAGTTTGATGATTGTGTTGTCCATGGGCTTTTGGTTCTCGTTCGTGGAGCCATATTTGTTAATCATATGACGTCGGTTACGCGCATCGGTGTGGTGGCAGAACTCCTAAACAACATGATCTGTTTGAACAAGAGATTTGGTAATACAATATTCTTAAATTTTAGTCTTTTTGCGCATACTCATTTACGGATTGTCTAAATTTAAAATTAGGACTACTGTATTTCAATAAAAAATATCTTGAACCAAATGTGAGGGAGAAGTTACTCCGAGCATCGGTAATCGTTTTCACAACTACTGCGTTCTTTTGTGGATGTATCTTCCTAGCAAAACCGGATTCTCCAGGTTACCCCTTCTCGGTTCTCGCAAATGAATCTCAAAACAATTACTTGATTTTCTTCTGTTCCTTCGTTTTTGAGTCCTTCAATGCGGCAGACCTTGGAATTTCTTTCACTGCCTTCTTTCTCATTGAGTTTGTGTACATATTCAGTACAAATCATTGGCTGAAGTTTTCATGGTAATCAAATTTCCACTGTATATTCAATTTAAAGTAAAAAAATGTGATTGATGTTTGTCACCCATTAATTTACAGTTATACTCAGCACAGAGCTCCTGCTGAAACGAAACAGTGTGACCCTGAATCTGAGAACATTGCTAATTCTTCACTCAATCTCTACCGACAACTATACATTCTCAACACTCTTCAGGGCTTAGCATTTGGATCACTCTTTCTGCCAATGTATAAACTTATAGTCGGATTGGGGTCAACGGTCTCGTTCTATTATGCATTTGTAAAACTTGGTCACAATTTTAACTTGTTCCTTTATTTATTTGTAGTCACAGGTTTAGTTAGTGGATACATCGTCCTCATTCCTGCAACCTATGCTATGTCAGAAATGTATGATTTGTCATCAAAATACCAGTTATCACAGTTAAGACGTCACTTGAATACCGCGTCTACACATTCCATGACTAAAAAGGAGAGAAAATTGTTTCTTCGAAATAATAAAACTGCCGCGATCATTCGATGTAGAGTTGGAAGTCTGTACTGGATGGAAAAAGATGCAAAAGCAACTCTGGTTCAATTGCTAGTCAGTGGTGCATCGAATCTGCTACTCACTTTTAAATGAAAACAGCGTAATACAATACGAACTGTTATTAGTGACAATCAAATTAGTTATAAGCGCAGTTAGATAATTTTTAGTCAATGCGTCAATGATAATTTGTGTAATTTTACGCTTGGAATGATTAAACAAGTAAATGCACTGTAACTTGTAACGATTTTAAATTCAGGACAAATACTTGTCTACCTTGCATTAATCATTAGTGGTCGGTGCATGCGAGCGAATGTCAATAAAATTTTATTTTCAGTTTGATTCAGTCTACAAAACATTACGCAGTTCAATCAGAATTGTGAACAAATCTGTACAATTCGTAGTGTTTGCTTTTTGTTTCATGACACGTCAAGATTCGATATATGATTTTGGAGATACTGTAGTCTAGAAGGTGAGTTACTAACCATAATAGTATGCACGGATCCATATTGTTCTTGTTTTGTGAACTTGTGAGCAGTTTGGGGATTTTCCAAGCGAGGAAATTACGACGAAAACTTAATTCGATGTCGTGCTGACGACCACATTTTCTAATCACAAGTAATTTAAATTTCAGTTAATTAACGAAATGTATAATCATAGTAAATGGTTGGTTCTCAGTCAGAACTATGTCCAAAATAAGGTATTTTGTTGCGAAATCATTGGCACCATAATTACTAAGGTTGAACAAGTTGAAAAATTGATACCCAAGTCGCCCAAGTTATGTTGAGCAAAATAGCAAAATTATTACATTTTTAATATAATATTGGGGGATGTTAAGTATAATTGGCATCATCCAGTGCTTAAGTAAGCATCGACCCAACTATATCAGAGGAACAAATTTAACCTAACCACCATATTGGATTCGTTTAGTCCCAACTTCCTCGGAGCAGCGAAGCTGCTCATGGCCACATTTCTAACCTAACCTAACACAGTCGTATATAATTATAATCACGTGAGTGGCAATTTGTAGTAATGCGCCCTCATTAGAATTACGAAATATTCTCTGAGCCAATCCACATTAAATAGTTTACGAAACTATAACCACTGCTAAATACGCAGCTATTCTATTGATTGATTGTTAAGTATAATTAGTTAATTTTCCCTTCCAAAGTGTCAATCCGAAATTATAATGACTGCCCGTGATTACATTCAAGTCATAAACATCAAAATTACAAAAAAAATGATTGACAATTTGAAGCAGTGTTGTTTAAGACAATCAAGTCAGGTTGGCTAAGGAGAACGCTATTCGGCCATTCGAGTTTCCCCTTTTATTTCGGATGACTCTGTTCAGGTGTACTCGCGACAGTATACAGAGTCTGGCTTTCATTTTGTGTCTACCCTATAAAGAAAATTACAAAATACCGCCCCATCGGCCATTGGGAAGAGTATTGTAAAATATCCCAATTAACCAATTAAATAATTTGATGTATTTCACATTGCAAAATGTTCGAATGTCGTTTTCCTGTGCTGACAAAACTTACATTAGCACTTGTGGGTCATGTGCACGAAGCAGTCAGCTACTGAGCTAGTATCTTCAAACAGTCGGAATTAAGTACTTCAACGACATGTTAACAGAATCTGAACTGCATACAGTTAAGAATTTTCTACGATTACTTTGTCGATATGGCTGGGTGGACCTTGATTACACGGAAAATACTGATCGTCCATTACAGAGAACACAATCCAAATGGAAACGACCATTTCTTTTAGCTCGAACCATTTTTTCAACATTCTACTTGGCGTTTTTAATTGTTCGGATTCCGGTAACGCTGAGGCTGTTTCAAGAAACAAAACGGTTTGATGATGGTGTAGTCCATGGAATTCTGCTTATCATTCGTGGATCTGTATTTGTTAATCATGCAACGTCTGTTGCGGGCATCGATGTGGCAGCAGAACTTTTGAATAACATGATCTCGTTGAACAACAGATTTGGTAATATGGTATTTCTAAAACGTCTGCTTAAATACGTGTACTCGCTAGTCAAATGAAAATAAAACATAAACACGAGTAGTTTTTCCCACAAGTAAGAGAATGGTATTTCCTTCTTTTAGGATTACTTTATTTTAACAAGGGGTATCTTGATCCAAACGTGAGGGAGAAGGTACTTCGTGCAGCTGTAATTGTTTTCACAACCGCAACGTTCTTTTGCGCATGCATATTTCTGGCAAAATCGGACTCCCCAAGTTACCTCTTCTCGGGAACAACTACTTGATTCTCTTTTGTTTCTTGGTTCTCGAGTTTTGGATACTTTCAGATATGATCGTTCTTTTCACTGCCTTCATACTCATTGAGTTTGTGTACGTATTCAGTACAAATCATTGGTTGAAGGTTTTATGGTAATCCAAAAATGCGAATGATACTTCAAGCTTGACCTGTGTATTTATTTTCAGTTCCACTCGGCAAAAATCGCATCTTGAGACGGGCCAGTGCGAACCTGAATTTGAGAGCTTCATCGGGACAACGTCACTGAATCTCTACCATCAACTGTACATTCTCAACACTCTTCAGGCCTTAGCATTTGGATCACTTTTTCTGCCAGTCTATAAAGTTATGATCGGTCTGGGGTCGACCCTTCTCTTCTATGCATTTGTAAAACTTGGTGACAGTCTCAATTTGTTTATTTATTTGTTTGTAGTCACATGCATGCCCAATTGTTTTGTCACCCTCATTCCTGCAACTTATGCGATGTCAGAAATGTATGATTTGTCATCAAAATATCAGTCAGAACAGCTCAGACGTTATTTGAATCTTCCATCTTTCGAATCCATGACGAAGAAGGAAAATAAATTGTTTCTTCGCAATAATGAAACCGCGGCGATCATTCGATGCCAAATTGGAAGTCTGTACTGGATGGGGAACGATGCAAAAGCAACTTTGATTCAATTGCTAGTCAGTGCGGCGTCGAACCTGCTACTGACTTTTAAAATGAAATCAATTGTGTGGTGTAAATTGTTATTAGTAAAAAGGATACTAGTTAAAGACGTATGTAGATAATTTTTCGTCAATCTGTTAATGGTCCTTTCTGATATATAGTCCGGTTGTATGGTTGGAAATGTAAATGTATTATGACAATTTAAATTCAGGACGATTATTGTTGAAAACCTAACACTGAAGTAGTCGCTAGTGCTCGGTGCATGCGAAAGTTACATATCATACAAATTTGGTGACAGGTAAGAAAATTAAGACGTAAACTTGATTTGATTATGTAAATGTGACCGCTCTTCATAATCAGCCGCTATGTAATTTAAACGTCAGCTAATAAATTAAATATATAAAAATCATAATAAGCGCTTGCTTGTTAGCCAGAATCATATCCATAACTAGGTTCTTTGTTGCGAAATCAATTTAACCGTAACTACTAACGTTTGAGAAGTTGAAAAACGGGAACATGCATTAACGAATGTTACTTCAGTCACTCAAGATTCGTTGAGCAACATAGCAAAATGATTATATTATTAATATTCGGGAATGAGAAGTATAATTTGTTAATTATCCCCGTCGTACTTTCTCTCAACTTTCCCCGAACTCTCATCAGAGAAAATTGAAAAACCACATACACATGGGACTCCACACTCCAATACGCGAATCCATATTTTTTGTATTATTTATTTTTAATTATGCCCGTTCATGTCTCCTGACACTCAATCCAAAAGGTCATACAGGAAACAGTTCCTTCGGAATAAATAGAATTAAATCTGCAAATCATATACGTTGCGTCATTGTTTGCCTGTTGTCTGATGGTGAAGGAATCTGTACTAATATTACAATGTACAAATCCTGTCATCAATTCTGTCATCAACCCTTCAGGAATGCGGATTGGAATGTCTGCGAGTACAATGGTTTTTAACTCCATTATTGCAGTGAGATTGGTTGAGAAATGTACATATGTATAATGTGCGGGAAATTTGAATCTCATCTCAAATCCTAACCGTAAGTTACCCCCGCACCCGCGCAAATATCCTCCGCATCTCTGCAAGTTACCCATGCACCCCCAGAACTTACCCCGCATCCGCGCAATCCTTCCAATACCCCCGCATCCGTTAAAACAAGGGCGCATCGGATTCTTTCATTCTATTTTACTTTACACTCAATTTTACTTATCAGTCATACAATAATTAGTGAAATATTGTTAAAATTTGTCAATTTTTGAAGACCCGACCCAACCCTATTGCCGTACCTCTCTAAGACGATGCATAGTTGGGTTGCCCAAAGGCGTACTTTAGGGGTAGGTTTGGGTTCCTCATAACATTTCTGAATTTAAAAAAAAATTGGTTGGCGGCCCATAGGGGTACTTTGGAGGTAGTTTTGGGTTTTTAAGTGGAGTGATAAGGCACTACTAAACCGTCAATTTTTGAGGGGCACGTTTACTAGTCCTCTTATAAATACCTATCGATTGATAGTTGATTTAAAACTGAGAAACGAACAAAGTAACCTTTTAAGAACAAGGTTTAAATCTATTCAATCAATCAATCAATCAGGTTTTATTTGACATGGCTACGAGGCCCAATCAATTATTGTAATACAAATTACATATTAAAGAATTAGCATGTTTCGAAGAACGTCTGAATATTATTTTCTAACAGCGCTTGTTTAACTTCTTAAAATAGTCAAGTCATCAAATTTAAACATAATACTACATTACGAAGAATGAATTTACCTTAAGTTTAAATTTAGCGTTAGTTTTCAATTTTATCACTGGAATATCTTTCGAAAGCTTTACAGAACATTTGATGTGCTTTAGTATATTTCCCGGCGTACATATTTTCGTCACTTATGAATTTGTGTATATCGCCATCAAAACTAAACTCTTCTTTTAAATACAACTTCCTTAAGTCTGAGTAACCCATACAAGATGAAAGTATATGGAACAGATTTTCACTCTCTCCACAAAATCTACAAGATTCAGATAAATGAATTACTTTACTTTTTGTTAAAATTACATCTTCATGTAATCTAATCTGCATGATTGATGCTCTGGCAAAAGTGGGACATCTTTCTAAGAAAAATGTGGAACGCTTCACGATTTTGCGTGTCATCCTTGCGCAGGGGCCATGCTAATCTTCTCTGTATCGTTCCAATTTTAGTATATGTAGACCCGAAGGTACTACGTTTAAATCTATTTAATTCATGCCGGAAAATGATTAGGAACAAATAGTTACCGTTGGCTCTCCTTTCTTTGACCTCTTGAAGGTAGGAATTATGGAGGAAATGTCCGGACTCGGCTGTCGTCACATCATGAAAACACCACTTCAGTGAATTCATCGTGCCCACAAGTGATAAATAGTTTTGTGTTTCGTGTGTGTGTGTGTGGTATTTTTTTGGATGTACAAATTATCAAACACCAAAGTGACATTCAAGAAGATTCCACGTAGTTGACGGGTGTTATAGGAGGTCTTGTTACTGGGGTGCTCCAAGAAAGTCATTATTTTCATTTTAAATGGGATGATAACGTTGCTCCAGCATGTGGGATAAATTTGAAGCCTTCAGCACTTCACCTATGACGGACGAGTCATAAGCACAGCCCGAAACCTTCTATCGTTTATGAATGTATTAAGATTGAGGACCTGGTCTTGTCCATTATGTACGCCTGTGTTTGAGCCTTCCAATTACAGCATAGAACTCAGGTTTCTACGTATGAAATTCCTTATGAAAATATTCAGAATGCTAAATAAAATGTCATGCAAATTACATGATGAGTTACATCATAAGTTCATGAAATTAAATGAACATATGTACAATAAGTCAAAAGAATTATTTGT
>JAQIXO010002225.1:0-10375 GCA_034700305.1 Protaphorura armata | reverse complement strand
TGGCTCCCCGGGGGTCCGCCCGGAAAAATAAAAAAACACGTGTCTAATGAAATCCGAAGACCTCTCCAGAAAAAAAAATTTGGACGAAATCGGAGTGGTACACGTTCCGGCCTCCCCTCGTAAATGGAACTTTTATAACAGTATGCTGAAGGCAGTGGTAATTAAGGGTGAGGAAGCCTACAAAGGAAAAAACATCGATTGTCGATACATGTCGAAGGATAAAAAGTATAGATGTGTTCCGCCATGTTATTCCTTCCTCCTCATCGAGTGTAAAGATAAGGATGGTTACCCATCTAAGATGTACACATCTTGTCAAGGCAAAAGAAAGCACACTTTTGTAGGTTGCAGTAAAGATGAGTCTGAATTTCCAACTGAATAGCGGACTGTGACGATAAATGTTGTTCGAAGTTTCGATGTGAAGGTGGAAAATGTGTGAGGAACTGCAACGAGGCTGGTAAGCCATGCAGCAATTGTTGGAAAGCAATTTAAATGTTCCGATGGTACATGCAATGCTTGGTAGAGTAACAGAGAAATGAGAAATTTAGCAGTAGTAGTATTAGTAGTAGCAGTTGTAGTAGAATTTTAAAGCAGAATCTGCGTATGCAGCATGTTTAAAATATTTAGTATACATAATAAATTGTAAGTCATATGAACCGAACACATCTCCACTGCGACTGCATGAACATGACTACCCCACATTTTACTTCATGCCCATGATTCATTAATTAGTAGAATCAACCGTTCATAGTTAAGTATTATGATGAGTTGCTATTGAGAATGAATATTTTAAGGACTGGGAAGACGAAAAAACATATCGTGAGCTCATAAAGCATAAACATAAATGTTAATTCTGGTGATTCGGCTTGCACAGAAAATAATTTATAACAAAAATAATCCTAATATGAATAAACAATTAATGTTCTTTCGACATAAATTTTTGAACCTGGTCACGGCGTAGCTCATTTCCGTCTAAATTGTATGGAATTCAGAAATCGTTTATTTTTAATCTCTCTCGGAAACTACAAACAACGACAATTAAAATAGTAATAAATGCATTAAAGGTGGACTAGAATCTAACGTGCAGCATAAATTAAGCCACCATTCAAGTCAATTAGAGCATAATTATTTTCACAGGCGGACCATTCAGCCAATGCCTTATATATCTAAATTGTGTGAAAATTGACGAGAGACAATTTCAAAAACCTTCGAGCACCAATTTAGTCGTCAATTCATGTGAAACTGTGCCCGAGTTTGCTTAATCACTACGCGCCTTTGCTATTTTCTATATTTAATGGAAAGTGATACAACTCTCAATGAAATGAAAAATGCGCAAAACGAAGAAACCCGCGTAGGTGTATCATGAATTAACCGATACCTGGCTTCAATATATTACTGAATTAGATTGACGCGATCTGAATTGTATTTTGAGTTAAATAGATTTATTTGAACCATTCAAATTGGAAAGAAGGATAATTCAATATTCTAGTAATGTCTCCATGAAAGTTCATACAAGAAGAATAAACAATGTCTGAATAGCGCCACCCATAAATATTCATTTTTCATAGTGTTAATTCCAATTTTTTCTGCATATCATCAATGTTTTAATTATAATATCAAAATTAGTCAGAGCTTACAAATTAGTACTGAGTACTGTGGACGCTGCGCTATGGAGTGAGTCACTTAGGAATCAGAAAGATCCTATGGCAAAAAATTAACCCGATTTTTGACACTTTCGATCGAATTACACAGACTATAAACCACAAATATAATCACAAATCATTCACGAGGGATTACGTTCGAATGGTCTATGCCGCACTTGTTATTTCTCACATATTTCAGGACACGTGAGAAGTCGAATGCCCCACTACAAACATATTTTATGGTAATTTTGGGACAACCAGGATACCACAGTGCAGGGATATGTAAATACAGAAATTACGCAATCGATTTCTGCATATTTCGACCGTATTTTCTAGCCAAATTACGAGATACCATTCGGAGTTTTACAAAATCTCGTTCATCAATGTTTTCGGAGGTTCAAGATTGATACTAGACAAAAAAAAATTGCATGCGGTTTAACCCAAGACTTTTCAGACTTCAAGGGATGTGTAGGTTTTGATTCTAATTTTTGTAATTACACCCAATAGGGCACCCAAGTTTCGGTAGACGAGTTCGGAAGTAAACCAGTCTGAAAAATTTGACTGGGCAATATATAAACTTCCCTTGTCAATGAAAAAGATTAATAAAAAGATCATAAGATTATAGATTGCAACGTGAACAATTTCTTAAGAAATTTTCTACCCCACACATCAAATCTGCGTATCTCCGAAGAGAAGTTAGAAGTGCAAAATTCGTACTATAGAAATGTAATGAGCAGAATCACGCACAACATTGTAACTCGCATTTTGACTAACTATATGCAGTCTTATCAGTAATTTGTCTGCTCTTGCACTTTCCTTGTTTGTATTTTTGCAAAGGTCAACAACTGTGATAGTAAACAGGAGCAGGAGTTTTGGCATAAATTGTAGTCAATTTTTTTTGTATGCATCAGAAATCATCATAACTCCATACATACATGTAGGTAGACTACGTCAAATATTAAAAATAGGATTTTCATTCAGAATAGTTGTGTATTATTTTTCGAATAATAATGTGAATAAATACAATTTTGCAAATATGGATCTTATAATAAAATTACAGACATTCATGTGTGTGTTTGTGTACAGTTGGTTGCTCTTGGTACTTGCCAATTTTGAAGTAGAAACAGGAGTTAGTCCGAATACACAGAATCCAACTACAACAATTTCTGATCGTGAAGAACGTGAACGTGAGTCACCATAGTCACCACAATAATTAAATGCAGACAAATGATGGAATAGTTAAAATATTACGGGCATGGCCCTGGACTTACATATTAAAATGTATTATTTGCTAGCATGACGTTGACGAAATGGGAATATTAAATTTTTACAGACCGTACAAAATTGAACATTTCTTTTAAAATTCAAATTCCAAGAATTAATATTGTAATAGAATGGAACGAATTCCTTTCATGAATTTATTTTGAGAATTTTGGAAGTCTCCATTTCAAGGTGTCTAACAATGAAAATGGGCTCATAATTTAGGTTGCATGTACACGGATGAAGAAGCTTAAAAAGGTCCATGGACAGCCACATTAAAAGTTCGTAAGGAAAATAATGATCGTGCTTATGATTATTATATTTGCACGATTCTGGATCGCTACACAGTGTTGACGAGTGAGTTCATATTAATTAAACTAGCGTTGTTACATGTTTGACTTACTGAAACTTATCAAGTTTTGTTCTCTGAATTTGCACTATATACTAGCTGGAAATGGTTTCGAAACGATTGCAGACAAATTAAAAATTCGCCCACTTGGAAATTACACTGTATTGACTGCGTCCCAACTCCCAGTCTATCAATATAAAGGTCCGTACTTTATATGTTTGTGTAATATAATTATCTCGAATACGTCAACGAAAAAGCGCAAACTATTTTTTTATCATACTGAAGGTATCAATGATTCAGCCATACCCTTACTATGAGAGAAGAGGCGGAACAGGAACTAGAAAACTGTGGATGGTGTCTGAGAATGACTACGTCATTCTACATTTGGAAGATCCTATTAAATTCGGTCTAAAAGTTGGGCCACTTTGCTTGCTGTTCAGCACGAGCAACTAGACAACTTGTTCATTGAGAATACAACAACGGTGATCAGTGGATGGAGAAAAGATAGATGGTCAAAGACTTTGGTCGTGACCTTAGCTAGTGATAAAATATGCGAGGAGGAATGGAGGAATTTCACAAAAGCAATTCTGCCAAAATTAGCGTATCAAAATCGAGTATGCGGCTACGTTGCTAAAGGAGCTGAGAGTAAGTACATGGTCAGTATGAGTACGCGGTAGCTCGTAGTTTTAATTATTGTTTTCGTGTTTAATTATGTCTGGAATATTCCATTTTAGATAACCCGGACTCGAAATGTTTTTCATTCGACAGTGGTGCCGCTGTTAAACAGGAGGGCCGTTACACATTCATAATTTTGTAAACTATTATGAACGTAATCCATCGAAAACTGAATATTGTAAGAACGGTGCCTATTTCTCAATTTTCAAGCTCACGCCCAGTGTGCTCAAATAGTTGAAAGCTACGATAGCGTAAGTGTACAAGTTTTCCCAAAACCAAGGATTTAGTCGTCTTAATTTCTTCAATTTTAACGTTATCTCAGAAGTCAGATAGCCGTTTTGTTCAGAATTTAATTGCGCGGTTTTTGAGCCTTTTGAGCCCGGGCTTCACAGCGTGCACTGTCAACAGAAACGCAAACGAAAATACCGAAATAACTGAAGTTTTAATTTCAGTAAAAATATCAAAATTGTCTCAAATTTTTTAAGAAACTCTCAAATGTGAAATTCGTTAGAATTTGTGAATTTTTTCGAGATTTTTTTTAAAATGCGATTTTTGTTATAAAAATTGAAATTGTCAATTTTTTTGAAAAAAATATTAGGCTCAAACGACTGACGCGCAATTCAATTGTAAACAAAATAGATGTCACTTTTCGGTTAAAGTTAGAATTGAGGAAATAAGGACTTTGGTTTTGGTCCACCCTGCATAATAAAATCCAAGAGTGTGGCGTTCGATTTGTTCGATAAGCTTTCTTGAAAGTACGACTGCTGGCCCTAAGCACACAAATACTTAACAAACAAACAAACAAGCGCATAATGAGGAATTTAAGATTTTTAAGTCGTCGTCAGTCAGTCGAATCATGTGTTCGTCTAGAATTTGCTTTGTTGAACGCATTATCACAGAATGAAATTCCAACTTTGCCTACTTTTTCTAGGTTTGATAGTAACTACTACTGCTAAAATCCCAATCTAAATTTACTGCTCGACATGGTGCATTTATTATTTATATTTGTACATAGGGGCCACGGACGTTTCTGATCTTGTGAAATCTATTGAACAAAATTACTTGACCCATTTGGAGGCAGTTGAAGCCATTGCAAGAAAGGAGAATGAAAGAGCTGGGGAAATCATTGGGAGTAACCAATGAAAATATTGGCAAGTTGAAAGATTGGAGTCAATCCATTGATGCTAGAATAGCCTATCAAGCATTGGAACCTTCGGAATGGAAATTTGACTACCTTATCGGCTGGTACATGAAAATTGCTGTTGTTGGACAAGCTGAAATTCAGGTGGGAACTCAACTTCTCTCTCACCAAACTCAGATTGACATAGTGACGGACTCTGGTACCATGTATGTCAGGGCATTTGAATCGCATTTCGCATTTCTATGATTTTTCAAAAATTCATATTTTCGCGCCAAAATTTTATCTGCACCAAAATTGGCCATGGTACCATTCTGGGGACCCAGTGTGACCGTTCTAAACACATCTTGGGTCAAAACCTTTTTCGCATGAAAAACAGTTTACTTGTAAGCGGCACGGCCGATATCATTTAATGTCCTCGTCAGTGTTATAATTTCACTTTGACAAAAAAATGTTTTCTGATTCATGATTTATAGGTTCCAATTTACCCAAACACTTATTGGTGCGGTTACCGCACACTTAAAACATTGAACAGCCGCTCAAATATGACACCGCTCAAGCTTTTTGTTAGCATAACTAAAACTTATTGATAATTTAACTGAAAATGAAACTGCAACCTTCTAAACTTCTTAAGATGACCGACCTAATGTATTAGATTTTATTTTATTTAGCAATTTTAACTCTCCTTCATTCATACTTGGTGTTGGTGTGTTCTTTAGTACAAATATACTCTCATAATTTCACCACGTACATTTGAACTACAGCAAACGTAAAATTAGTCTATCTCACAATTAACTCTAACTTTCACAATTTTCCAATTATTATTGGGCAATAATTTTGATCACGTTCTTCTCTGTGTTTGTGTGACCATATAGAATGAAAGAGATTTTTTCTGTACAAGATTTTAGCTAGTTTAGTTAGCTAGTTTAGCTAGTAGACAAGAAAATTAATAGAATGGGCCAATGGCTAATGACAAATGAGTGCGATATTGTATTTATTATATGGTGAACGTGGAATATTGTTTGAGTGTATTCCAGGAAATGTGAATAATGCTGTAATTAAACGTGGAATTGAGAATTCATTAGTACATTACGAGTCCAGTCCAACATTACATTAGATTATTTCTTTTATATAGTCACACATTTATAAATGCATGAGTAGATTTAATGCACGTGCTACTATGCAACACGATACATATGTATCTTGATACTAGTAATGTACCACACGTACACGGCATACTCCTTTTTGCATGCTAGTTTTCTGTACAGGCTAAAAAAAGTTCCTTCCTTATGTTCATGTTCCCATGCATAGCTATGTTCCGTCCAGTAGGCAGTAGGCAGTCCAACCAAACCACGTCAAACTTTTAGCATACCAAATACATAGAGATACGATTGCATATTGCATACAAGATACATGGGAACATGAACATAAGGAAGGAACTTTTTTTAGCCTGTACAGAGAACTTGCATGCAAAAAGGAGTATGCCGTGTACGTGTGGTACATTACTAGTATGTATAGGGAAGTATAGGGATTTGATTTAGGGATACACATGACACATTACAGACATACACATTGTGCTATAAAGCAGGTGTTATTTGCACCGTGGCCATGGCCATGGAATTCATCCGCTCCGATTCAAACTCAACTCAATTCAACTCACAATGTCAATGTCAATCCCAACACTTGTCTTTAGTGGAATTTGAAATTGGAATTGAATGGTTTCACATTCATACACAGAATTTACACACTTATTGGCTATCTATCGACTACCGTCGTACTACAGTTGACGTCGAGGTTGGATAGGACAGGACAAGGAGTATTATATTGAAAATAATGATCAAATAACTCCTCATTTACATTTCAATATTTGAACTATTGTAAACAATAAATACAAAATATGGACCTATATGTTCCTCTAAACATTGTTGGAAGAACAGGCTCAAGTTGAGTATCATTTTCAATATGAACCAAGAGAGTGAAGAGACTCAAGGGACAGAGTCAGAGGGCATTGTGTGCTCAAGGGCTCATTCACCAAAATTAAAAATCCTAACTACTTGTGCCGTTCTATTTGGAAATATTGCGTTCGTAAGTCATAAAATTTCATTACAACAATGAAATGAGTAATTAAAAATTAAAACACCTATATAATTATTATATTTCTAATCCGAAACTATGTTTTATTTTTGGGATTGCGTTGCGGTGTAGGGTTTTGCATTCAACTTCTATGGTCCAGTATTGAATGACTTGAGAATCAAGTATGACACTACGGTGGACCACATCTCTGTCATCTTCACAATCATGCTCATCGCCTACTGCATGGGGGCCCTTACAAGTAACTCACCTACTATGTGTAAATCTAACTAAATCTAATGAGTTTTGATAACTAAGTACATGAGACAATTGTTTACGTGTTTGCCCAGGTGGATTTATCTACAGTTATGTCATGAGTCGACAATTGGGTGCCATTCTGTGTCTTGGAGTCATGGGCTTTTCTCTCTTCTTGGCCCCACATCTCCACTCCATAGCCCATTTCTTCATTCTGTGTGGATTCTTCGGCTACTTCATTGGAGGCTACGACACGGCCCAAATCGTATGGCTCATTGAGATTTGGCAAAGTAAGGCTGGGTCTTACATTCAAGGACAGAACTTCTGCTATGCCTTAGGCACCATCATTGCACCCTTGGTCATCCAACCATTCCTCTCACCAAAGAAAGGGGAGGACGTTTCAAATCAAACCACAACAACAACAACAACAACAACGCCATCTATTCCTGAGAATCCCTTACTTTACATTCCATTCACGATTGGAGGGGCGTTCCAGGCGTTCCTGGCTCTAGCCACCACTTTTCAACTCTACCTCTTCCTCTTCCACCGCTACTACACTCCACCCATAGAGACAGAGTCAAAGACTGACCACAATGAGAGTGGAGACTCTGGACTATCTGAAACTGATTCCCTCATTCCTAATTCAACTTCATCATTGAATTCCACTTATTCTGAATCTGACGTTCAGAATTACCCCCGAGTCATATCACCTGGAATAAATTGGTCCAGACTAAGATTCATTGTCCTTTCAGCCATGTTTCTGAGTTCCTACTCTGGGATGGAAGTGTGTACGATTCAGTTCATCCCTGTATTCTCCCAATACAGTCATCTCAAACTGTCAGGGTCAGAGGGGGCTCTCATTCTCTCAGCTCTCACAGGAGCCTTTGCATTTGGGAGGTTTATAGGGATTTTTGTCATCCTCCTCGTCCAACCTCATCTCATGTTGTGTGGAAATCTATCACTGGCCCTAGTCGGAAATCTACTCTTGTATTTGTACGGGAGTTCTGACCTCACTCTCCTCTGGATAGGCTCAATCATCATTGGTCTCGGATACTCAACCACTTATGCAACCTTCTGTGTCTTTATGGAAAAACATTTAGTGTTTACGAATGGGGTTGGGTCGTGCATGATTGTGGCTGGATCCACTCTTGCAGCCATTTACCCTCTTGTCATTGGCAATAGAATTGTGGGGAATGTTGAGGTTCTAACTTACACGAACTTTATAAGTATTTGTACATGCTCAATTGTTCTCTTCACTTTGTATGCACTCACCTATAGAAATAAATCAAAAGTTGGTTAATTAATAATTAATACTGATACTCCGTCTACACTCCACAAGCATACAACACAATTATTCCACTGCATTCCATTGGCCATTGGCCATTGGTGAATAGTCTGTCCGGAATAGTACTAGTATGGTATCGGTAGTACTGTCCACTGAAACTTAGGTCCGTGCAGGGATTTGCACTATTTGGGCGGAAGCTCCGCCCCCAAAAAACTATTACGGGCATGAGAAGCCGTGCAACCCCATTGGCCCCAGAGCAGATTTTGGGGGCGGAGCTTGTGCCCAAATAGTGCAAATCCCTGCACGGACCTAAGCTTCAGTGGACAGTATGGTAAATGTGTGAATGTAATGTAACTTGCAATATTTCATTAATCGTATACTGAGTCGAAAGACTGCCATTGTTGTATTGGTTCATTGAATAAATGACTATTTTTCCTTGGAGGGAAAGCATAGTTATAAGTCATATGACGCCGTATAGCGTCCATATCACTCTCGTTCATCTTAGAAATGTTATTTTAATGCAATGGTCTCTCTTGTCTCTTTCTTTGCAAACCAATAGACACGTGGGATTTTAAATGAAAGTGGATGGAGGGGTAAAGTAACTCCGCATTTGGTTTCTTTGTCCTTGAGTCGTGGCAGCGCAAGAAATGAAACAGAACATGAGTTGGACGTATGTCTTTTCTTGTGTTGTCTCTGCTAATGGTTGGGGTTAGGAGTGGACGGTGGAATTACAAGTATCGATTCATAACTCTTGTTGTCTTGTTTACCCAGTTTTTGAAGGTTGCGTTGAGTGAATAGTGAATAGTGAAGGAATGTTAGGTTGGACTGGACTCCGTCATTAATAGCTCATTAAACATTTACCCCTCTGTACAGCCCAGACTCAGAGGCCAAAGGGAAGGGTGGGTCGGAATCGGGAGAGTGATTGGAATTGGTACATGTAGTAACTAATACAAGGGTACAACTGAAACAACCCACCCTGTTATCAAGAATGAATGACTCATGGCAGTGGCAGTGGCAGTGGCAGGGTCGGGGTTGTCGTCGTACGGAGTTGACTCATTTATTTAATTCTCAGCACTGGACTTAATGGACTAAAGGAATTGTTCAATTGTTTTTGTTTTGTGTCCATGGCGACTCCATTTCCTTTTTCCTTAAACCCTCCACTCCACATGTCTTCCCGATCTTGATGTATACTCCTTGTTAGTATACCAGACCTTGACTTCTTACTCGGACGTTCTATCTAGAGTGAATTAAAAGGAAAGAGACGTCTCTCCGAAGTATGGATTCTGAGTCTGAGTCTGACTACGACATCTGGTCCCCTCGAGTTGGAGCAGTAAGGAAGTTCGGTGACTCATCTAGGGGAGATCACGGACACAATAATGGTCAAGGAAATGATTCGTAAGTTAAGTTTAACCATCTAACCATGTTCGTCCCTCAACTACTCTTAAGACTAGGTCTCTTGTTTTTACCCTGAATGATTCGTCTGATGAACCTAATGTATTTATATTGAAATATTTGTGTTTGGTCTTTGCATATATATAGAGTCCACGTGTACACAATATTTGCTATTCTGGCACTCCTTGCCTTCTGTCTGTACGGACTGTACCACGTGGTTCTGGGGTGCTGTAGGAAGCAGAAACGCTCTCGTTACTTGGTCTCAGCACCCTCTGGCGGAGACAACTACGCCATGACGTCCATGCCCCGCA
>JAQIXO010002224.1:0-10376 GCA_034700305.1 Protaphorura armata | reverse complement strand
CGGTACATTCACGGAAAACGGATTAAAATCCAAATAATCAGTGTTTGATTATAATCGAAAATCGATTTAATCGGTTCGCGTGAAACCCCCTATTGTTTCATATAAAAGAGCCACCAATCGACTCAATAAATCAGTTGTGATCTAAACTGAGATCCACTCAAAACTCATGCATTGACTTGCCCATTATTAACCTCATGATAATATAGACCCTTTTTCAAGTATTAATACATATTAATTACAAGTATTAAGAATACCAAAATGTATTTTGAAGATTGATTTTGAAATACCGAAGCAAGTAGTATTTCTTATTTCTATTGTCATTTATCGAAGTAAGAAGTATTTTGTATCTTCTATTTTAGGATTTTATCATTTTGTACTCCAAAATACTTTTACGAGTTTTTTAACCATTTGTAAATTTGACTTAAGCTTCATATTTCTAAATTCTGTATTGACTTACAAAAATCGACGCTCGATCCATTCCGACAATTTCTCACGTACTTCAACAAATAATGGTTTTTGATACCAAGAATAAATTTTGCGAATTGTGGATTGATCTAGCTGATGAATTTCATTCCATTGTTCTCCGTTGAATTCCATGATTGAAGAAGTAGAAGATACGAATATGGACACAGTAAAACTTCAACTGATTCGAATTAAAATCGTTTGTTAAATTGTGGAGTTGTGTGGTTGTGTCATGATCAAGTGCATGTAAATGTACATGTGTCTGCATAAATAAATGCGCAATCTCTGCATTAATAGCCTGGTCAAGAAAAATCCGGAGACCGTGTTCAGAGAACTAAGATTCGTGAGATGATATGTCAAGGGATAAGGAAATTGCTCCTCTTGTGAAGTATTTAGCTTTGAAATTCCAGGAAAATAGAATACGATTTATACAACATAAAGTTGAAATTAAATATTTTTTTTTGTGTCACTTTCTCAATTTCACAAACTCCGCTTTCAATCTCTTATCATGTATTGATGATGTTCGCGTACATCCTTACCGTATTACAGGGTGACCCCTAAAAGTTTTCCCACATACTCTTCTTCACAGCGCTGAACGCAAATTTTAAAACCGCACTGGACCCAATTGTTTCTAATTTTTTTTTCTCCTAAAGTCACTTGAAATGAAAAGTGACGCTCCTCGCGAGACAAGATACTCCTGTCTCGTCTTGTCTCGAAAAATTTTCGAGTCGAGACGAACATGTCTCCTCTCCCCTTAGTCTCTTCTCGTAACGTCTAGATATATCACTCAACCATGGACTTATTGGAAAGGCTCGATGAGATGCCGAGGCTCCGTCAAGACTCGTCTTGCGTCTGATCTCGATACAACCGCGACGAAAATTACAATTTCGACGAGATATCTCGTCTCGTTGAAAACCCTAATGAAACGAACCTAACTATTCATACCATTTATTTTGCCTGGCTGCAGCGTAAAAACGGTAGTTGATTTTGGGGTAAAATATATCTCACGCGTTTGGAAATCTCTCTTTCTTGACCTCACTACGAAGGTAGTGTGGTCAAGTAGTTATGGGCCACCGTGTAAATGTGGAATACGAAAACGTATTTTATACTTACTCACCAGCCCATCTGTACATGCATAAACATAATTTTGTCAATGAGTCAATTTTACATAATGTTACTTCTGAGCATGCAAGAATAATCTTCTTTAACCCTTGACAGGTCATAAGTCAAAGAATTTCAGTGAATTTCACTCTATCTACCTAAGAATTTCATGCAAATGAAACAAACAAACCCATACATAAAACTTGTGGAAATACGTAATGTATAAACAGCCCTAACTAACGATGTATGACTCCAGTTAGACTAATTTAATTTATCAGAATTTCTACTTACATAGAAACTACAAACCACTATATAAACACATTACGAGCTTAGATTTAGATCAGTTCTAATTTTATTCTGTTCCCATCCATATCATATCATCCAAAATGGAGTCGGACGGAGAACAATGGAAACAGATTCATAAATTGGATCAATCCACAATTCGTGCTATTTATTCTCTGTATCAAAAACCATTTTTCGTTGAAGTTCGTGAAAATTTATCAGAATGGATCGAGGCACGATTTTTGTAAGTAGACTGTAGAATTATAAATTTAATTAATTTTAAAATTTGTTGGGCAACCGAGATAATCTCAGAATTAAATTGTAGGGATACTAATTTGGACGCCAACAATCTGAGTCATCATCCATATATACTACAATTTATTGGAGATCTGGATGCTGAACTTAAAGCTAAAGCAGTCTATTTATCAACACAAGACCCAAACTCATTTACAATACCGGTCAAATTATCCATTGCAGCCAATATGATTTCGGTTTGTTATTTTAATAATAACACATGTTCTAAAGTGTCTTGCGAGATCTTAAAAAAAATAAATAAAAATAATTTTTGTGGGATTATCAGAGTGGGAATCCGATGCACCCAATCACACTTTTTCAACACATCTGTCATTGTCTTCAAACAGAAAGGGAATTCATACGCCGGGCAAGCATGGTACTAACAACAGGAATTAAAATCGAAAACATACTTCAATATTGCGAAAAGTAATATAAATTTCATCCTACAGCCTCAAGAAATAAATATGGCTGATCCCACATTTTCATCTCACAAGCAAGAGAGTGTTAATTGTTTCTGGGACATGATGACAAAATGTGATGACTTAAAAATGAAGAGCTCAATGATTGATGAAGTCCTCAACAAATTTCAAAGTTATCAAGAAGAATTTGCCATAAAAGCAAACAGACTCGAGATTGTTGAAGGTCAGTGCAATCTATTACATTAGTTTAGCACAAATCACATTTTCATATTTCCCGCGCTCAATATTTTAAATGAAGATACGCCCTGCTATAATATTTCAAATGCATTATTTCTGAAGATGCGATTAGCCGATTTGCCGAGAGAGGGCCCACAATACCAGACAAGGAAAATTTTGAAGTTCGTGAGATTGAAAAAGAACTCTACGAAAAAAATGTATTGGAACGATGGATTTTAGACCAGGTACGTTGTATGTATCCTAATTATTTCTTTCGTCATTTTAACACCTACTTAAAATACAATTTTACAATAGGTAGCAAATATCGACAGAGAACGTTTACGTTTACAAAATCTCCAACTGGAATTTTTAGAATTTGGAAAAACTTTCCAAAGTAAAGTTTTACAATGTGTGTCGAGTTGGAAAGAAGAGCAAGTGGCGGGATCACGTCATGTGATTTCCATAGACCAAATTCAACAATGGTTCGATGGATTAGTACATGAGATTATTAATTTCAATAATCAGCTGAAACAATATACAACAATTGAGCAGAATTATTCTGCTGCAATCCTATTAGCACGGAATATAGTTCCTTCCGGGAATAAACAAATAAATGTTCAAGAGTATCAAAGCCAGGTATGTTAATTGATTTTTGTTAAAATAAATAGTTAAAACCATGTCTCTTATGACTAGGTATGTAAAAATTAACTTTGGATTTCTCTTAAAATTTTCTTAGACTACCAAACTTTTGAATGAATTAATTCAACACGCTCTCATAGTTGAATCACAACCTCACCAACTTCTCAGGAGACGAAGGAGAATTGCTGTCAAAGTCCGATTTCTGATTGGCCGTTCTCTTCAGATTTCGTTAGCATACCAGAGTCTCCAAGCATCCATTTTGAATGAGGCGGGTGTTAAGGAATTCATCTCGAATAACGGAAGCGGCGCACTAATTACCTGTGGAGAATTGGTGAACGCTTTACAAAAATTTGAACTAGGTGGCGGGGCATCTGGATATGTCGCAGAATTTAGGTAACGAATCTGAATGCTGTGATGTAATGAGAATTTTAAAATTCACAATTGATTAATTGAAAAATTTACAGAAATATTCAAATTAAAGCCATTGAGCAAAAGACAAGGAGAAGTTGCGGAGACTCCATCTTGGATGAATCCTATTGGTTCATCTTTCGAGCGGAGTTTAATTACAATGAAATAACTCATAAAGTGAATTTGATTAACATTATTACTTGATTAGGTATTAATTTAAATTCGTAATCAACTGTTTTGTTATTTATTAGGTTTCTGCACTCTCAGTTCCTGTCAAAATCACAAACCATGGAAGTCAAGATGGTCGTGCATGGGAAACACTAATTTGGGATGCTGCAGATAAACATCAGAAATCAGACTCCGTTCCATGGACACAATTGGCTCAAATTTTGAACAACAGATTTACCATGATGACCAAGAAAGGATTGACTCCAGAGCAAATGAAATTTGTTGAGGACAGGGCATTTAGGTAAAAGTAACTGTACAATTTTGAGGATCAATTACATAATTTAATAATTTTGACATTTTCAGTGTACCTGGTGGAATGAACCCAATTAATGGAGTTAAATTCATCACAAAATCCCAATTCTGTAAAACTAATATTCCTAAAATGGGTTTTACATTTTGGAATTGGTTTTACGAAATTTCGGAATTGACATCCAAACATTTGTGTGGAAATAAATTTTGTAAGAGTGGACCTTGGCAGGATGAGTAAGTAATTTAATTACAAACATTTTGATTTAAACAAAATACTCCACGTTTTCTTTTCCATTTTCTTAGTTTGATCATTGGGTTCATATCACGAGAGAGAGCTGTCAAAATTTTGGAGAATATTGGAAAGCCTGGAACATTTCTACTACGTTTTTCCAACTCACAACTTGGAGCAATTACAGTAACATATGTTCATTCTAGTGAGTACGTAGAGCTCTCTAGCGCAGTTTCCGATCAACTAACGAAGCCATGTTTACAAATATGTACTGTGGTTTTCTCTATCATATTATAGATGGAAGGGACGTGAGGAGTGTTTTCCCATTCACAGACAAGGACTTGACATACCGCCCTCTGGCTGAACGTATTCTGGACATTGAGAATTTGCTTACTCTTTATCCAAACAAAGAAAAAGTCCAATCATTCGAACCTTACGTTTTGCATCCACCGAAAGACGGTGAGTACTTTAACAACTGAACGATTTTTTTGTTCAATTGTAAAATTGATTAATTTTTATTGTTCAATTTCATTGTAGATTACGCGTCTCTGAAAGGATATGTTCGATCAGAACTCCGAACGGTGTAAGTAATAAGTTATCTCTACGACTTGAATCAAATCTGCACACTCTAATTGTGAACATTAAGAAGGACATTATATTTGTGTTCAAAATTTATACAGACTTAAAGACCAAGAAGCACTACCGCACCACTTCGAGAAAAATAAGTCGACATCAGCGGGAAAAACACATCCATTGGACAGGGACTCTAGAATTTCTGATTATTCAAGTAGTGCGGGAGATTCACCGGAGGAACGCGTGAATTCTGTTGAGAGCGTGAGGTATTTAATTCAATTCATGCTCCCAATTTTGCTTTACAATAAAAAAATCCCAAATTTAAATCTAATTAAATTGATTGATTTATCCCAGTGAGGCTAGTGATCATTGGATTAATTCGTATTATCCGGATCCCGTGAATGAAAGTCCGGACAGATCAGGGGATGGATTCTCTATAGAGGATTACATGTTTAATTCTGAGGACATTTCTGACCTCACTGAGTCCATTCAAAATATGAACAAGTAGGAATTCTGAAGATTTATATCAACTCTATCGGCGTCCACTCAAATTGGACATTCTATAAAGCCATTTCGGTTGTATTGTATTTTGTCTGAATTCTGTAATAAGATATTATGTTTGATAAATACACATTTAAAAATTATATTATTATGATTACTATAACTGTCATATTAAGAGCAAAAATGACAATTTTAATTAAATAGATTAATTATGAGGAGAAAAAAGAAATAGATACTCTTTTCTCAACAACCGTAAAATGAATGAGTTTACAGAATTAATATTCAATCACCAAATTGCATTGAGTGTATTTACAATAACTGTGTTGTGAGAAAATTTCTTAAACATTCCCCCCCCCCCAGCATGTACCGTAGTAATTAAACACGAGACTTAAATCTGCAATCAGAATCATTGGCATTGGCATGCCAAATTGTGTATGTTTTCCTTAAAATAGACGTGTGGACACAGTAACGTTTCATTCAAACACACAAATAAGAACCCAGAGTAAATGCATAGGTAAATCAATGCCAATTTTCATTTGCGCATAGGTGTATCCATTTACTGCATTAATGGAGAATTAATTAATTAAACTTGAGAAGTGTGCATTTGAATGATTTTCTTTCATTTGTATTCATCCTAGCCAAGACCTCTACGACCTTATGATATCCTCGCGATGGATGTCTTTCGAGTGTTAATCACTGGCTCAATTATTTGACTTAAGCCATAATTTGTCTGAACTACTAAAGTCGTTTCATTTGGAAGATACACTTTTGAAAATTGTCCAATTGTGTGCGTAGACTTGGGCTTTTATTTGTTCAACGTATGATTACGTTGTTGGGTGATCGAACACATTGCGACTACAAAATATTTTATGTGAGGGTGCCCTACATTCTGAAGTATGAACCTTGCAGTTATGATGCAACTTTAAGTTTAGCCTCACACGAGTATCCCTTGTTAATGCTTGATCATGAACGTAGTAGTTCAGTAGAAACTCTCGATTCATTATTCAACCATTCTCACCATAAACAGCATGGGGAACGGTACGGCTATAATGCCAACAAAATATGATTTTGCGAAGAACGAAATTCATATTATTTCATTTGGTGGGCACTTAAAAAAGTCAACACAACTTAAATTTTGCGATCTAACATTCATTCAATGCGCAATGTAGTAAGTTCTGTGGACAAGGTCATTCATTCATTACTTTACTCCGCTCAATACAGATAAACGCATACATATCTATGCCTGTGTGTTAGTGTTTTACTATGTCAGCCTCCTTCTACAGGGTGACGCATAAAGTATTGAAACAACTGTTCACCGATGGCATACTGTGTTAGAGGGTGAAAGAGTAATGTAATGCACATATTATGTATATGATGCACCCCATTATATTTTTCAAAAATCGTAATTTTTTGCTTCTAACATTAATTTGCTATGAATAAAACGGAGTTGTGTTAACAGTTCAGATATGTCACTTGTCAAATTTCAACCCTGCAGTAGATTAACGATTCCAAATGCCAGTAAGGATTTAATAATTCATGAAAATTATAACCATGACAAATACAATAATTCACTCAGGAATTTTGAAAAATTCAATTTCTGGTCCTCAATATCCTCATGTCTCCTGTTTGTCGTAAAACGGTTGGAATAGAAAAGAAAAGTTAGTTTCATAAATCAATCAGTTCAAGGGATTCTGTTAAGATTAGTTTACTTCCACATGATTTTCACTTCAAGAAAATTCAGTGGAGTTGAGAGAAATAAACTAGGTCGGTTAATTTTATTATATTGCATGGATGGAGGCATGCACAATCAATCATTCCTTCAATCAATCTTTTTATTTGGACCAAAAACGTGCCGTTCAAGAAAATACGAGCTCAATTCGCTCCACTTTTTGTATTGTTCAGAGAAAAATATTTCCCAATGCACAATGCAAATATCTAGGTTGGTTGTAGTTCTCGGGAAGAAGTCAAGCAATTCGTGTGCAATTTAAACAGTCTCTGACATTCAACATGAAAGTTATATTTTTTTTTCTTCTTCATCACGGTCGCAATTACTTTGGCAGGAGGAAAGGAAAGTAAATGAAAATTATAAATTAGTCAATCGTAAATCATAAATAATAATTTTCTGGTCAAATTTTCCAGAGAAATGCAAAGAGCACGAGATGAAAATAGAATGCGGTACTGCATGTGGACGTGACGAGGACGTGTGCATCCCACCAACTACTGTGTCACCAACTGTTTGCTCAGATCAATGCATCAAAAAATGTGTGTGCATAACTGGTATGCAAGAAGTCGTCGCTATGGTGGCTGTGTCAAGCGCCACGAATGTGAAAATGTGAATGAGCTACAAATAGTTCCACCGGGACTACAATGGACGATTGGAAACTAATATTCAAGTCAATTATTTATTTTTTCAAAATTATTTCACATAAAAAAAAATCTTTGCTTTATTTTAAAAATAGATTTGATTATTGTATAAATTACAAGACTTCTTCCGTAGAGCATTAAATTTGTGTCTCGAATTTGTTTAATATGTGACAATTAATTTATTTAAATTTTGGAATATACACATTTAGTATTGTATTTTAGAAATCTGGCCAATTAAAATGAATCTGATGAAATAAAAGTGCAATCATTTAAATTTATATGGTCCTTGGTTAATTAATATTCACTGCAAACCACATGAAGTTCATTAATTTACTCACAAATGGCAAAAATTATCAAGTCTAAACCAACTGGATAAAAGTTCAGGAAGTTAAAGCGACATAATTAACATACATAATTTTGAGCATGTAATTATTAATGTGTAAATTTATGGTTGGACTATGTGGTCAATTTCTTCCATTATAACGAGACGCTATCTACAAAATGAGGTATGTGGTATTCAGCGTGATACCTTTGATGTCTCGGTTGGTGGGTTGTAGATTAATTTACACAAAGCACAGCTGGCTTCCTTCTCATGAAAACACACACATTTCACATTCATTCGCAACACGAATCAATTATATTAAAGTTTCATTTCCAAGACTAAGAATTTCATTGGAATTTTATTCACTCTGTAATTTATCATGATTAGATCGTGGATTTTGTTTGCAACGATCTTAATCTCCCTGAATCTTTGCTCTGCAAATACGGGTGAGACAAATTCAACAATTTTTCGTATGTTTGTCAATAATTGAACAATATTTTGTGATTTTTAGGGAGGGAACCTAATTCAATCCTTAAAGATGCTTTTGATGCCCTTGAGGAAGAAATGCCTGCTTCATTTGTGAGAGAACTTGAGAATCCAGTGGAAGCATTTGAAAAAGAAATTCCTGCTTCATGGCTGAGGAGTCTTTCTGCGCCCTTAAGAAATTTTGAGCAGGAAGCCCCAACTGCTGAACTTAGGAGACTCGAAGAGCCAAAAACTTTCGAGGGAATAATTCCTGCTTCATTTATGCGCAGAATTGGTGAGCCACTTTTATCATTGAATGAAATTCCTGCTTCAATGATGCGAAAGATTGAACCAATTGAGCTTCTTGGGCAAGAAATTCCTGCTTCATTGAATGGGCTTCTTCAAGATCCACTCAGACCACTTCCGGCTCCATTGTTGCCAAGAATTGAGAAACCCGTTGAATCTTTGGTGAGTGAAATTCCTGAGCCGATCAAGGAGATACTGGAAGAACCACTGGAAGATCTCGAGGAAGAAATTCCTGCTTCATTCCTCAGAAGACTTGAAGATCCAATCCAAGTTCTTGAAGGCAATATTCATCCTACACCCAGACTCGGGCATCCAACTCATACGACAGTCAGAATTCAAGGTAAAATTCCTGCTTCACTAATTGAGAACCTAGAAGAACCACTGAAAGCACTTGAGAGTGAAATTCCTGCACCTTTGCTTCGTATAATGGAGAATCCCATTAAATCTTTTGAGAGTGAAATTCCTGCTTCATTCGCTCGAAGAATCGAGAGACCACACAAACCCATAGAGAGTGAAACTCCGGATTCATTGTTTGCAACACTCGAAGAACCACTCAAAGCTATGGAAGATATAATTCCTGCTTCACTCATTCAAACACTGGAGGAACCAATGAAAGCTCTTGAAGAAGAAATTCATGATTCAGGACTTGGACACGTCAATAACCAGCATGGACCAAAATCCCATTCATTTTACAAAGAAACGACGACAGAAACTGTTGCTTCGAAGCAAAATGGTAAACCCGAATCAAGGACAACCACGACATCTACCGTAGAGGGTGGGAATGGGAAACCAGAATCAAGGACAACCTCGACATCGACCGTACAGAGTGATGGTGAGGACCAGCCTTCTTTGCTCAACGGTTTGCCAGATTTCAGGGAATTGACCTCACTTCTTACGCCATTATCAGGTGCAAGGGCGACGCTTGATGACAATGAGGAATCTGAGTCTTCCGAATCGTCTGAAGAATCCTCAGAAGAAAACCGATTTCAAACTTCACCTCGCATAATAAATGTTTCAGGGTCAAGACGACAACAAACACCATTCATCCGTATCGAGGGTAGAAACGAATCACCTCCTAACTTATCTGCACTAAAAGAATTCTCCATTGAAGGTAGACTTCCACCAATTTGGCAAAATCTGGTCCGACCCTATTTCCAGAATCGACTGCCCGAACCGTTGATTTCAATCAATGAGGATGATGATGAATCTCCTGAATTTGAATTGATCAATTTATTCTGAATAAAAAAATCAGCATGTATTGAGAAAAGGCAGTCAATAAAAATCAAGACTTAACTTGTGCGTTCTAGTTAGCTCAGCC
>JAQIXO010002223.1:0-10377 GCA_034700305.1 Protaphorura armata | reverse complement strand
GGACTAATTTCAATAAATCAATGATATTTATTTTAGGATATCCGAAGAGAATCGAGTGAACCAACGCATCAAAACTTTTGGAGAACCAGGTCTTATCAAACTTGAAGTAGTATTGGAGAATTCCACTGCTTTTAATCAAGTGAGCTTTGTTTTGCTAAGTTAAGCTAGTCTAATCTAAAACCTCACTAATACAGCCACGTTTTAAGACTGGGGCGCGGCGTACTGTCATGTCTTTTGCTATTCAACTGCAACTATTGTTAATTTTTTAAAATTATTATTGCTATAATTTACTATCTTTTTTGACTTTCCAAGCAACCCAAATTGTACGAGCTTCTTAAGACGACAATCATTTTTAAAAAAACTTGCTGCTTCACTCCCTGCGGAAGCAAATAGTGTCAAGAAAATGATGGAATCCATTTGCCTGGTTCTGACGGACCCTAAAAATATTACAATTGATATTGCATCTTCTTTGAAGAAATTGAAGGGGAATTTAAGGGAGAAGGGATTGGACTTCAAAAATATATTGAGTCAGGCATTCCCAAACTGTGACTCTCAGTCTCAACATGTTAAGAAGTAAGAAATCTTTCATTGACTATAAATATACATATAAAGTGTCCGCTTTTATTCACACACATTTTATGCCAATGACATACACGAGAATAAAATGTAATTAATTGAGAATAGAAGTTTGAAAAGAAGGAATATATTGATGTTCCATTCTTCCAGTGTAAAATCTCCAAGCCTCAACACCTGTCTCTTTCGTCAAAATCTCACAGCATGTCTTTGTGAACTGAAAAACAAATGAAGAGAACCAGAATGTTACTTGGTTTCGTTATTATTAAAAAAATATTTATCAAAATCATTGTGTTTGTTTAAGCTTTGTGTAATGGTGAATGGTGTCTCACGTCACAACTCTGAATGTCCAAGTGAACGAGATGTTTCATCAAATAGATTGCCAAGTAGCCAGTGAGGTCACTCAAACCCATCGATTTGCACTGTCGAATTACGCACAGCTTCAAGTGTCTTAAATCTGAAATGAAAAACACAAAATCATAATCATAATATGCACATTGTTGTGGGCAAAGCCAAAGTGGTAGATAATTAAACAACTTAATTAAAGGCGAATAAAAAATGAACTTCATTGCTCCAGTTCATATGGCTATAATATAAATTAAATAAAATGTATTAAGAAAATTTCCTTACTTGTGAGATTACGAATTGAGGGCTCTTGAGTCTTGTGTTCTTCCACGAGATCCAAAATTTTCTCTCCTCTCTCTTGGACAGTCAGTTCTTCCAAGTCTGGGATGATGTGACGGATTTTGTCGAGACCTTGATTCGGAATTCCAGTGAGGAGAGAGTCAAGTTTCATGGCAACTCTGGATCCATCATAAAAGGAAAGAGACAAAGATTCCAATTGTGTCATATTTGCCCAAATATGTGTGAGAACTTGTCCCGTTTTCTCAACACGAACGACACGACACAACGTGAGAAACAACGTTATTTTCTTCAAGTTTGGGAACACTCTCAAAATTTCACGGAAAATACGGATGCTCAAAACGATGTTCTCAACAAATAAGGTTCTGAGGTTTGGGCAGACATGGAATTGTGAAAAGAAATTGAAGGGATCAACTTCACAAAGTCCATAATCAAAGTTAAGATCCAATGTTTCAATGACTGTGAGTATTTGGTTCAAATCCACGGGTTTGTGAACCGAATCACTCCGGACACAGAATTTGCAGGACTTGAGTTTCGGCATCCTAGGAAATTCCATCAAATTAACTCCAAAGGTTCCACTATTCTCATTCTCATTGAAATCTTCCAAGGTGTCTTTGAATATTGTTGCCAATTGGATTCCGATCGTTGAATCTATGTTCTCCTCCTTATAATACCTTGACTTGAAGTCTAAACTGATTTCCTTCAATTTCAATCCGTTCGGTTTCTCAGTCATTCTTTTCAGAATTTGAACGTGCTCGACACTCGGGGATTCGAGAGACAAAGATTGAATGGATGATTCCTTTCCTAGCTTCTCAATGGAATCCAACACAAGACTGATAACATCTTCCAGGTTCTCCTCGTAGTCAATGTCGTCAACGCCAATGTGAGAAATGTTTTGGGCCACACTGAGTAATTCGTCAAAAAATGAAGGGCAATATTCCAATGGAGATTCAAGGGATTCAAAGTTGACCGCCAACTTTCTCAAAGCAGATAATACGGGTTTCGATCTCGGAAATAGTTCGACAGGATTTCTAGAACGAGAGACAAATTTTCCACGAAGTGTAAGGACTTCTAGATTTGGTGTAGACTGGAGTAATTCCGAGATGTTTTCAATTCTGCGGACGCAGTCTGGTTGAAATATAACAATTTCCTTGATGAACTCTCCACAGATCTTAAGGAATTGTTTACCAACTCCAACGGTTGAACAAAAGGTACCGAGTCGATACTTGGGAAACGGAATCCCCAATTCATTGGACTTGAACAGTCTCACGAAATCCGCTATCCGATGAGTTGCAGTATTCTGTTTCTTATAATTGTTCCCTTGAATCGTGACTTGGAATGTGGAACGCATGTGCGGAATTGCGTGTTCATTCCATTTCTTACAAACTCCTCGACAAGCCTTCAAGTCGAAACGTCTCACTTGCCCAAACATCCGCTTTAGAATCTAAATAGAAAGCACACAATATTAAATCATTCTGAAAATTAGAATTTCATGGTCTACTAGGTCTACCCAAAATTAGATTAATTAGTAGCTTACAAGATTATTGAGCAAAGGATGGTCCTCTCGTACCAACCATTCTTTGTCTTCTTTCATTCCACCGAACGGGATATCAGTCAAAGCCCCAGTCCCCACTTCGTCAACCTATTATTTCACAGAATAAATTAGTAATATTTATTCAAATTTCTTATCCATTCTCAGGTTCAAAATGGTCAAATGCAGAATGTTGTGATTATTTATGAACCGCTCTGTAATGTCACACTTGGTATTGACGTCGAATTGAGTATTTTCTATTCAACTAATTTCAATTGTTAGGTAAAGCAAGAAGTAACCCATTATAATAAAGTGCTTTAAGAAAAATGCGAAGACTAAAATAAAAAAAAATGTTTAATGCACCATGAGACTCACGTATGACGACGACATTTCCATAGAATTTCGTTGAACTAATCCGAATTATTTTCTTCTGATTTGTGGTTGATTTCGACAGACTGATTTCTTCGGTTTCGTTTTCCTTTTCTTTTTATCACATTTGTTTTTATTCGATTTGTTTTGAATTCCACGTATTTTGAAATGTGGTTGTTTTCCCGCGTGTGTTGAATGAATGGGGTTCGTTCATAAACTATTCCATTATTCATATGTTAATCCAAGTGTAAATGATTTCAGTTAATTAATTAAGACTCAATCAAAGCTTTTTTAAGTTACCCAAGCACGAAATTCTACATTTTATTATAACAATGGAAATGCAAGTACCCTTGACTTGACTTCAGTTAAGATTCAAAGGTTTAAATAAATTATCTATCACACAAACACAAAGTGTCTCTTATTTTTGTACTAAAGCTGATATAAATGAGGGGACGCTCTTCTGTATTTTTGCCCTGAGTGCACATTTACGAGTACTTGTTTATTTTGTGCTTCCCTGCTATTGCCTATGGTGGCTATTCATCAACTTAAATATTCCACCGGCCTTTCCACCTCAATAGTAACTTGTGAATATCAATCTTCTCCCTGTAAATATGTAGATCCATATCCATCCATATGTAATGTAATGTAGTGTTTTATTTGCCAATGACATTCACCAGAATAAAAATGTCAAAATTAATCGATCAGCAAGAGTTTATTTCATTGCACCAAAATTACATGTTAACATTTAAATAGCGTTATGGCGTTGCCCACCTCAGTTGATTTGTTTTTGTTATATACTAATCACTTTCACTTGTTCTAGATATTCATTATTCCCTACATTTTGTGACGATGTAATTGATTGAGAATAGAAGTTTGAAAAGGAGGAATAATATATTGAAATCCCATTCTTCCAGTTTCAAATCTCCATGCCTCAACTCCAGTCTCTCTCGTCAATATCTCACAGCAAGTCTTTGTGAACTGAAAAACAAATGAACAGAATTAGAATGTTACTTGTTCCGTTGTTCCGTTCTAAAAATAGTTATCAAAATCAACAGATTCGTTTAAGCTTTGTGTGGTGTCTCACTTCACAATTTTCAATGTCCAAGTAACGGAGACGTTTCATCAGATAGATTGCCATGTAGCCAGTGAGGTCACTCAAACCAATCGCTTCCCGGCCTGGATATACACGCAGCTCCAAGTGTCTTAAATCTCAAATGAAAAATACAAAATTATAATATACACATTGTTGTGGACAAAAAAAAATTTAATGGCCTCATTACATGATTATACATAAATTAAATAAAAAACATTAAGAAAATGTCCTTACTCATGAGATTATGAATTGATGGCTCTTGACTCTTGTGTTCTTCCAAGAGATCCGAAATTTTCTCTCTTCTCTGTTGGACAGTCATTTTCTCCAAGTCTGGGATGACACGGCGGATTTGGTCGAGCCCTTGATTCGGGATTCCAGTGAGGAGTGAGCCCAGTTTCATGGCAACTCCAGATCCATTAGAAATGGAAAGAGACAAAGACTCCAATTGTGTCATATTTGCCCAAATTTGTGGGAGAACTAGTCCTGCATCCTCTCCATCAAGAAACAGAGATAATTTCTTCAAGTTTGGGAAGACTCTCAAAATTTCACGGAAAGCACGGATGCTCAAATAGTAGTCCTCAATAATTAAAGTGCTGATGTTTGGGCAGACATGGAATTGTGAAAGGAATATCAAGGGACCCAGTTTAATCGGCACATTACAACCGATTTCGACATGAAACTCAAGGTTCAATGTTTCAACGACTGGGAGTATGTGGTTCAAATCAATGGGTTTGTGAACCGAACTCACACTGACACAGAATTTGCAGGACTTGAGTTTCGGCATCCTCGGAAATTCCATCAAATAAATTCCAAGTCCATTGAAAACTTCCAACGTGTCTTTGAAAATTGTTGCCAACTGGACTTCGATCATTGAAGTATATCGAATGTTCTCTTCTTTATAATACCTTGTCTTGAAGTCTAAACTGATTTCCTTCAATTTCAATCCGTTCGGTTTCTCAGCCATTCTTTCCAGAATTTCAATGTGTTCTTCGTCCATGGATTCGAGGGATAAAGATTGAATTGATGATTCCTTTCCTAGCTTCTCAATGGAATCCAACACAAGACTCATAACACTGTCCGGTCTCCAGGACTGGCAGTCAAGGACGTCAACGACAATGTGAGAAATATTTCCAGCCACACTGAGTAATTCGTCAAAAAATGTAGGACAATATTCCAATGGAGATTGAATGGAGTCAATGCTGACCGTCAACTTTCTCAAAGCAGATAACACGGGTTTCGATCTCGGGAATAGTTCGACAGGATTTCTAGATCGAGAGATAAATTGTCCATACAGTGTAAGGACTTCCAGATTTGGTGTGAACTGGAGTAATTCCGAGATGTTTTCAATTGTGCGGACGCAGTTTATTTGATGTATGACGACTTCCTTGATGAACTCTCCACAGATCTTAAGGAATTGTTTACCAACCCCCATGGTTGTGCAAAAGGTTCCGAGTTGATACTTGTCAAAAGGAATCCCCAATTCATTGGACTTGAATAGTTTCACGAAATCCACTATCCGATGAGTTGTATTTTTGTGTTCCCCATAATTGTTCCCATGAATCATGACTTGGAATGTGGAGCGCATATGTGGAAGGGTGTGTTCATTCCATTTCTTACAAACTCCACGACAAGCCTTCAAGTCAAAACGTCGCACGTGTCCAAATACAACCTTTAGTATCTAGAATACAGAAACATCAAATTATTTTCAACATTAGAATTCCATTTTCATCTTCTGAAAGTTATATTAATTTTAATTAGTAGCTTACAAGGTCATTCAGCAAAGGGTGGTCCTCTCGTACCAACCATTCTTTGTCTTCAATCTTTCCACCGAAAGGGATATCAGGCAAAGCCGAAGCCCCAGTCCCCACTTCGTCAACCTATTATTTCACAGAATAAATTAGTAATATTTATTCTTATCCATTCTCAGGTTCCAAAAGGTCAAATGCAGAATGTTGGGTTATTTATGAACCGCTCTGTAATGTCACACTTGTAATTGACGTCGAATTGAGTAATTTGAAATTACTCAATTCCACTAATTTCAATTGTTAGGTAAAGCAAGAAGTAACCCATTATAATAAAGTGCTTTAAGAAAAGAAAAATGCAAAGACTAAAATTAAAAAAAAATGTTTAATGCACCATGAGACTCACGTATGACGACGACATTTCCATAGAATTTCGTTGAACTAATCCGAATTATTTTCTTCTGATTTGTGGTTGATTTCGACTGATTAATTTCGGTTTCGTTTTCCTTTTCTTTTTATCACATTTGAATTTGTTTTTATTCGATTTGTTTTGAATTCGTTTGAATTCCACGTATTTTGAAATTTTGTTGTTTACCCGCGTGTGTTGAATGATTGGGGTTCGTTCATAGACTATTCCGCCTTTCATACGTTAATGAAGGTGTAGTGTAATTGATTTCAGTTAATTAAGACTCAATCAAAGCTTTAAATTACCTAAGCACATTCAAAGAAACTCTGAATTATGTACATAAGCTGATATAAATGAGGGGACAAATTCTCTTCCATATTTTTGTTTGACTGTTATACTTTTGTCGTGTATTTTGTCCTACCCTACGAACATGCTTCACCCTATTCAACCTCTCAATAAAAGAAACTTTGGAGTACCAATTAAACCACAACATTTTCTCTCTGTAAATATATCAAGTGCTCGCTTTTTATTCACACTCAATTTATGCCAATAACATAGACGAGAATAAAATGTAATTAGTTGAGAATAGAAGTTTGAAAAGAAGGAATATATTGAGATTCCATTCTTCCAGTTTCAAATCTCCAAGCCTCAAGTCCAGTCTCTCTCGTCAATATCTCACAGCAAGTCTTCGCCAACTGAAAAGAAATTGAAGAGAACCAGAATGTTACTTGTTTCGTTATTATAAAAAATAGTTATCAAAATCAAGGTGTTGTTTAAGACATGTAATGGTGAATGGTGTCTCACGTCACAACTCTGAATGTCCAAGTGAACGAGATGCTTCATCAAATAGATTGCCAAGTAGCCAGTGATGTCACTCAAACCAATCGATGTCCACTTTGGAATTACGTACAGCTTCAAGTGTCTTAAATCTGAAACGAAAAACACAAAATCATAATCATAATATGCACATTGTTGTGGGCAAAGCCAAAGTGGTAGATAATTAAACAACTTAATTAAAGGCGAATAAAAATTGAACTTCATTGCTCCAGTTCATATGGCTATATATAAATTAAATAAAATGTATTAAGAAAATTTCCTTACTTGTGAGATTCCGAATTGAGGGCTTTTGATTCATGTGTTCTTCCACGAGATCCAAAATTTTCTCTCTTCTCTCTTGGACAGTCATTTTCTCCAAGTCTGGTATGACATGACGGATTTGGTTGAGCCCTTGATTCGGAATTCCAGTGAGGAGAGAGTCAAGTTTCATGGCAGCCTTGGATCCGTCATAGAAGGAAAGAGACAAAGACTCCAATTGTGTCATATTTGCCCAAATTTGTGTGAGAATCTGTCCCGTTTCTTCTCCAAAAAGAAACAACGCTATTTTCTTCAAGTTTGGGAACACTCTCAAAATTTCACGGAAAATACGGATGCTCAAAACGATGTTCTCAACAAATAAGGTTCTGAGGTTTGGGCAGACATGGAATTGTGAAAAGAATTTGAAGGGATTAACTTTACAAGTACCATAATCAAATTTAAGATCCAAAGTTTCAATGACTGGGAGTATTTGGTTCAAATCCACGGGTTCGTGAACCGAATCACTCAGGACACAGAATTTGCAGGACTTGAGTTTCGGCATCCTCGGAAACTCCATCAAATTAACTCCAAAGGTTCCACTATTCTCATTGAAATCTTCCAAAGTGTCTTTGAAAATTGTTGCCAACTGGATTCCGATCGTTGAATCTATGTCCTCTTCCGAATAATACCTTGAATTGAAGTCCAAACTTATTTCCTTCAATTTCAATCCGTTTGGTTTCTCAGCCATTCTTTTCAGAATTTCAACGTGCTCGACACTCGGGGATTCCAGAGACAAAGATTGAATGGATGATTCCTTTTCCAGCTTCTCAATGGAACTCAATACAAGACTGATAACACCTTCCGGGTTCCACTCGTAGTCAATGTCGTCAACGACAATGTGAGAAATGTTTTGGGCCACACTGAGTAATTCGTCAAAAAATGTAGGACAATATTTCAATGGAGATTCAATGGACTCAAAGTTGATCGCCAACTTTTTCAAAGCAGATAATAGGGGTTTCGATCTCGGGAATAGTTCGACAGGATTTCTAGATCGAGAGATAAATTGTCCACGAAGTCTAAGGACTTCCAGATTTGGTGAGGACTGGAGTATTTCCGAGATATTTTCAATTCTGCGGACGCAGTCTGGCAGAAATATTACAATTTCCTTGATGAACTCACCACAGATCTTAAGGAATTGTTTACCAACTCCAACGGTTGTACAAAAGGTTCCGAGTCGAAACTTGTCAAAAGGAATCCCCAATTCATTGAACTTGAACAGTCTCACAAAATCCGCAATCCGATGACTTGTAGTTTTCTGTTCCTCATAATTGTTCCCATGAATCCTGACTTGGTAGATGGAGCGCATGTGTGGAAGGGTGTGTTCATTCCATTTCTTACAAACTCCTCGACAAGCCTTCAAATCAAACCGTCTCACGTGTGCAAACACTCGCTTTAGAATCTAAAATAGAAAGCACACAATATTAAATCATTCTGAAAATTAGAATTTCATGGTCTACTAGGTCTACCCAAAGTTAGATTAATTAGTTGCTTACAAGGTCATTGAGCAAAGGGTGGTCCTCTCGTACTAACCATTCTTTGTCTTCAATCTTTCCACCGAAAGGGATATCAGACCAAACCCCTGTCCCCACTTCGTCAACCTATTATTATTTCACAGAATAGATTAATAATATTTAATAAGATTAAGATTAATAATTGTTTAACCATTCTCAAGTTAAAAAAATACAAATGGAGAGTTCTGTGGTATTTATGAACCACACTGCACTGTAAAGTCACACACTTGGTATTGAAAATTGAAAAAGAATAATGCATATCGTTGAGTAATTTCTATTCATTCAATACAAATGTTGACAATACTGATACTGACTGTTGAGGAAAATATAAAATATCTCAGGAATGGAATGGGGTTTCATTTTTTCAACGAAAAAGGTGTTTGCTGAAGCAAGAAGTAAGTAACGCATAACGAACTATAAAATAATGTAAAGACTAAAATAAAAATAATGTTTAATGCACTATGAGACTTACGTATGACGATGCCATTTCCACAGAATTTCGTTGTAGTAATTGGAATTCTTTTCTTCTGATTTGTGGTTGATTTCGACTGAAAGAGGTTTTGTTTTCCTTTCTTCTTTCACTGTCACTAACAGTCAACAGTGAAGTTCAATGTTGACTGTTTTTATTTTTTTCTATTCTTTTGGTCTGAATTCCACATATTTTGAAATCTGCTTTATTTTCCCGCGTGGATTGAATGGGTTCGTTCATAAACTATTACTCTATTCTACGTTTTATACCAATAGAAATGGAAATCCCCTTGACTTGACTTCAATTAAGATTCAAAGGATCTTTAAAGTACACAAAGTGTCTCTGATTCTCCTAATTAAATTGATATAAATGAGGGGACACTCTTCTGGATTTTGTCCTGAGTGCGTATTGGACATGAAGAAAGGTAAATTGTATTTACGTAATCATATATACTTCTTTAATTTGTGCTACCCTATGTCTATGGACATTCTTCAAGTTATTCCACCTCAATTGAAACTTATGAATGTCAATTAAATCACGATATACTATAAATGTATCATGTGCCGGACTTTTATTCACACAAATATTATACCAATGACATACACGTGAATAAAGATGTAATTAATTGTAATCGGACATTTGGAAAGAAGGAAAAACAGGTCCAGATCCTTGAGTTTGAAATTGCCATCCTTCAAGTCCAGTCTCCTTCGTCAAAATCTCACAGCAGGTATTTGTCAACTTAAAACCAAAAGAAAAGAACCGGAATGTGGTCACAAAAACAGTAGTAAAGTAAAAAAAAATCAACATGGTTAAGCTTAATGAATGGTCACTCACTTCACATACTTCACAATATCGAATGTCCAAGTCAATGAGATGTTTCATCAAATAGATTCCCAAGTAGCCAGTC
>JAQIXO010002222.1:0-10378 GCA_034700305.1 Protaphorura armata | reverse complement strand
GGAAGCGAAGGTCAAAAAATCTACCCGTGGTTACTCATCCCATTATATTTGATCTGTCTGTATAATTAGTACGCTACAAGAATCGCTAAAGTACATAAAATATTCAATTTTCTGACCTAACCCTGAGAACTCAGCCGGAACAATATTCTGACAATTAGTTTTGCAAAAAGACAGTACGTTTAGCGCTAGTTGCGCCAGCAATGCACAAAGCCAAAGGAAACACACGTTAAGAAATACACCAAAAAAATCCTTCAATCTGAAAAATCTAGACTTTTTAAGTTTTGTCATCAGTCCACTAAAATCCGGGACTGAACCATCACATAGATGTGAATATTTGGTAAGACATATTCTTAGAAGAAGTACAGGCTTTAATCAAAGAGACACGGTACGGTAGAACCTGTCCCAAGCGACCATATACGTATGAACGATATAACAGAAATTGTGTAGTGCAGTGCACACGGTTTTAGCTCCTATATTTACGAATATTCAACTTATAATCAGTAAAATAAATTACACGTTCAAAACACTAAATTCTAATTGGCTTATTTCTAATGCACCTCATTAATTCGCACAGCCGAAGCCAAATCAAACATCGTCTCGTATTTCCATTAGGAAATTAATTGCACAACTCCCACTTGGATCAGGATTCAATTAAAGAAGTGACCCAAATATATTTAACTATAAAAGTTGTCGTCTGGTAGCCCTCTTATGCTGTATTTACTTATTAGTCTAGTTTGCGAACCTTAAGACCTGTCAACAATTTAATTTCTCAATTCTTACACACAAATTTACACACCAGTTTGAGGTTGGAGCGCGAATTTGTTGTGAAGGACATTTTTTAAGAACACGAATAATGAAATGATCCATATGACCATATAGAGAATTGTAGAACTGTACAAGGTTGCAAATATGTGTTATGTATATATTATGCGAACTTACGATGAAGGTGCTAATCAAAAAATAGCGATGAAGGTTACAATCAGTTAATGCAATTTCTTTCCGTTCCCTGTACCTGTACCGAAATATTTGGAACTTTTAGTTCTCGACAGACACTATCTATCTTGTGTGATGCGATGTAATTGTACTATGAAACCCTTACACAATTTTATGACCACAAAAAAAAGTGAGACTACTTGGAAGTACTGTACTGTAATGTATTAAGAGAGTCGCGTCAGTGAAAATGACTCATGGCTGCGACAACTGACTAATACCGGAACAATGGCCGAACAAATAATCAGACACTAAAACCATGAAGCGTATCGCCTCGTTGTACTGTACAACAAATCCTTACCACAGTTTAGACTGACGAAGAACCGCCATGTAAATTCGGTATAGAAGCACACAAGAATACAACGCTTGTGGCAAGTGGGAACATACAAGTCGCCCCTCGGCTTCGCTATGTTATAAGGTTTAATTTATTGGTCAGCTTTCGGTCAAAATCTTAAATCTTATCGACTAAAGTTTTATTCTGAAAGAGCATTATGGAGTTGACCATGCTATATTGTCATGCTGTGAGAGTGCCAATTAATGAGAGTATTGTAATTAAATAACAATTTTTTTCCAAAATAACACCTTCAATTCAGCGTACCTACATTCGACAATGAAGCGAGTCGAGCTACTTAATATATAATCATTTCATTTACTATTCCAAATTGTGTTAACGGTATAGAGGTCACTAATTTTAGACTGCATTTTTTCTAACCCTTCCCACCCCATCATCTAACTGTTTACTTTTAACTGAATCAATTTAATTTAAAAATTTAATTAGTCGGCCCACGAGTCAATTCACACTAGATATCGAGAAAGAAAAATCAACCACAATTTTGACCCCACTTGTCTTGTGAACAAGTGAATACACAGTGTAAGATACGAAGTGTAGAAAATCTATTAACCAATTTTGAAAACTTTTTATTCGTATGAAGGAGGTCAAGCGGTGGGAATGCTTGTATTATTTCTGGACTGTGTATTTCTCCTATGAGGTTCTTTAATCCCCCCCCCCCCCCCGTTGACATCTCACAGATCTGAATCAAATTTTTATCTTGCAATATTTTTTCATTGATGAATTTATTTTGACGACTTGACTGATAAGTCTTATAAAAATAATTTACTAATATTTTGTCACACAACTTTTATAATGAAACGATTGAATATTTCAAATAGAAAAACAAGAAAAGAAAGGAAAAATCCTGATCCGAATATTAAGAGGACAAATTGTATGTCTGCAATTTCCAATGTTTCCAATGATTTGACTTCATTTCGATCACAGGCAGGTGAAATAGTTGAAAAATATTGTTTTCGGTAGCGACCTGAGAAACCTCGTTCACGAAGTACCATTGTTCTACAAAATTAATTACAAATTAATACACACAAGAAAAAAACAATGCAAAATTGATATAAATTACATACTTCAAATAAAAGAATTCTTTCAAATGAGATCCTCTTCGCAGAAACATTCCAGTTCGTGTGGTTGGTGGACTAGCCTTGAATAATTCAATATCACAAAGTGTACTCTCATTATGACCAAAATTTCTGGCTAATGTATAAAATTCATTCAAATTCAATGTTGTTGCAATTTTTGAATTGTGTTGAAAAACTTTTTGGATTGAATCATTCATAGTTGTAACTATCTTTGAAGCGCGTCGTTCCAATTCTTCAGTTTTATCTGTACTCTGTAATCAATATTCACAGATTTATCCACCTCACTTATTTTTACAACAAGGGAAAATATTTTAATGTGTAAACCAATCTTACGAGCACGTGATTATAACTCGTACTAATATTTCCAATTAGTGTAAATCCATAATCAACTAAATCATTGTAATCCTTGATTGGTTTCTCTTTCTGAGACAGCATGGCCACAATTGAACCTGAATAAGCGATGAAAATGATCATCCAGGCGAGTGAGCCAACTAGGAAAAATATTTTCACCGGCAGTGTTTTCGGTCTTTGATACCATCCTGTTGAATTCAAATATAAGTGTTAGTTAATTATAAAGTGGTGGGTTGTGCTTTGCATCTGAAACAGCATAAAAACTGTTCTTCCGAATTAACGTTTACCGACAAACCGTTACACCGACCGACAGAGATAGCTTGTAATATTTGCGTACGCTTGTACAGAATTAAATAAATGTAAAGTGACTTTTTGTTTTGAAAAAAAAATAAAAGCTGTCACCTTGCTGGCATATAGTTGCAATTGTCCAAAGCACCATTTCACCCCCTGTTGTGTACTTTTCATTTTCGCAAATATATTTGAGTAACAAAGACGAAGTTACAAGGATAGCAAAGGTAGAAAATACGACAAGCCATAAATCCTGATCAAATGGTGATGTGAAAATATTTCGTGAAACATGACTTGGCGGTTGCATGAAGAATGTACATGCTCTAAACACATATTTAAGATTTTTTTACTCCCTAATTTTAATCTGAATTAGACAGAGATATGACATAAGCCAAATTCACCTGTCTCGCATAAGAGGTGGTAGAAAATCAAGCCATTTACGTCTGTAGGGTAAATTATTTCCCATGGCTATTGAGAGATCTGCCTCACGATCTATTATTTGTTTTCCAAGCCCAGTCAGACCTCCGTCGTTTGACTCTCGGATACTTCCACCACCCTGGACTGCCGTTACACTGAAGAAAACATTTTTTTAGCAGCATTTGCAACATTTTGCATGATTATTTTGATATTGAATTTTACGTGAAATTCAGCATGGCCTGAAAATCTCTTAGGACGCTGACCGTGAGACCACTTATGAGTTCAGGTGTTCCATTTGCATGCTTGACCAGCTTCGTCTCTCCTTCATTTCCAATGTCGCCCTTCAGAATTTCATGTTGAAACAGTTTGACTAATTAATTTTTACAAATTTCATTAGTACCTTGGCCAAGACTCGAAGATTAAGTCCATTCAAATTTCCTCTCCTTGGATTAATTTGAAATAATTCTAGTACATTGAGTGTTCCATTTACAATGAGTGTGTTTAATTTATTAGTGACAGGAATTTTGTTTTCAATCCAATAGATTTCCCAGAGATCAATTTGGATATCTGGTAAGGAATTTTCAACGGATGCCCAGGAGACTTGAAAGAATACCAGATTAGTCACAGACACAGAAAATGTCGAATTATTATCAAATCGACTGTTTGAAATATTTTTGATTAAATCTTCACTCTCTGTTTCAGATTTTAAGACATCTGGCCAGTGAATTATAAACACAGGTTCTCGAAATGTCCTTATCGGTTGATTTTCGTGGAGAACCTTTTGTATCTATTGATTTCGTTCAATTATAAAATTTTAGATCAAAACAATAGTTGGAACGACTTTATAAAAATTTTTGAAGCAATTCACCACTGAAAGTGTGCTGAAGAAATTAGTCGAATTCTTGGGTTGAATATAAAATACTTGAGACCCAGAACTATCATCAAATATAATCCGGTTAATCAATGCATGACAATTAAAATCCTTACGTATCAGCACCACTCCGCTTGTTGACAATTTCTTTCGTCCACCACTTGCCTGTACTTAAATAAGATGGTTCTCAATTACTCGACCAAATCAATTAGCATTATTATTAAATTAAATATTTTGGAAATTAACTTACTCTTTCCTTCCTGGCAGAATACATACTCAATCCCGGTGTCAAAATTAACAGGAAATTTAATTTCTTTTGCAAACACACTGAAATTTTTTTGTGAAAATGTTAGAAAATGTATAAGAAAAATTATGAATACGAATATTGCAGTCATTTCAATTTTAGCTCGCCATAGTATTCTAGCATGGCTTTCAAATGAAATGCGTTCTTGTGGATATTTTCTTTTAGTTGATTAGCTTGGATTAAAGTAGTAGTTTGTGTAAACATGTCACACTTAGGTACGTACATTCGCAAACAATTTCTTTTTAGATAGTCTTACCAGTTCACCGGTGATATTTGGGTTTAGAAGGTACATGCGTATGTATACAGCAGAAGTTGTACGGTCAGATCGTGACCCCTTCCTGACTGATTTTACAAAAAAAAAAATTGTATACATAGGTTGTATGTAGACCCAGTTTTTGTGTAAATCTGGTAAGGTCCTGAGCGTAATTTATTAGATATTGTCAAAATGTAAAAAGTCGATTTCTGGAAGAATGAAGAATTCGACTCGAGTGATGAGTCAATACAATACATTGCAATGTGAAATATTCAGAGCCATTGGTGAAATTAAATGGAACCACTTGTTAAGTCATAGTAGAAGACTCAGTTCTTTGGCTCTTTTACTGAACAGGTGATAACATACTGCTACTGGCAGTACTTTTAGATGTTCATGGTCCAAACCCTTGGAGATACAATGTGTAGTAGTTATTTTCTTCATTTAAGTTTTTTATCATATTTGTTTGAATAACTTCCCTAGTAAATGGAAAAAGGAAAACTAACCTCTTAATTCATAATAACCGAGTGGTTACACGTTGGTGGCATAAATTTAAATATTTATGACAGTGATATCGGATTATAACGAAACTTAATTATTGTACAGTGCAGACGTTGTTTTTCTTTGAGTTTGAGTGATAAGGCATCACCTGGCAAGTTAAATATACCCATTTTACTAGTCAATGCTCTTAAATCAAACAAGCCTGCAATAACGTTTCTGAACAAATTTCGTACACCCAGATATTTCAACAGTACCTATTTAAAACTAAATCAGTCTTCGGTCAAATAAAAAAATTAGTAAATGGAGAAATGCAAAACATCAACACTCTTGTCCAAAATACACGTGGACTCTAACGTAATTATCCTGATACCATATTTTGATGATTTATCGGTCATTTGCAAAAATTCCTTGGCGAAATGTGGGTGGTTGGGAGTCGTGAGAATGTGTATAGAAATAAACGCTCATCATTATTTCATCGGACCTCCGTCAGTACTAATTAAATTTGTTCTTTCAACACAGTAATTGATGTTTAGTCAGGAAAATCATCCCATTAGAGTCATGAGAATGACCGAATTTAGATTTAAGGTCCAGATAAGAAAGAGAGCGTTGAAAGTTTTGACCACGACCACGAAATCCTTGAGGGAATGGCATGGCAGGCCGTAGTGTACATAAAAATGTGCATTGTGTATGCACATAAAATTAATTTGATGAGAAGAATGCGAATGCCAGGCAATGCACCACCACGGCCACGGATGGACGAACGGATGAGACATCCACGCCATAGATGATGATGATACTTTGAACCTGATTATGGACTATGGGACTCACTCCTCCAACTAAACCCTTTATTTACTTTTGAACAAACAACTAAAGTAAATAGTACGTTCACAATAGTGTACACTGTCACAGGTAACACGTACAAATTTTATTGAAATTCTGCACAGACTCTTTCCATGCCATTTTACTGTGGCGGGTTTCAATTCCTGGGCATTGCAGAGAGATTTTAGACGACATGGCAAGACCTGCGTTTTGTCCCTAAGGATTTTCCCATCTACACTAGGAATTTAGAATTATTGTTATAAATTGACCTCTGTCCTATTTTGAAACATTTCCTGTGACACGATTGAACTGTGAGTTCAATAATTTGAACCTTTTTCCTTTGTTCTGGTTTAACCCAACAACGAGATGATTATGGGGTATCCCTTTTGTCCATATACAATTAGTAGTTCAGTAATTTCCCTTATCAGGTAATAATACGTGCTTGGTAATCATCAACCCCTCAAATTATTCCCAAGAAAGGAAAAGAAGAAAACAAGAGCAATTAACAATTAGATTTATGGCTTCATTTTTTTAACCAATACCTAATGGACATACACACAATTACTATGCACTGTGAACTCCAATAATCCGGGAATTGCAAAATTGACTAGAATTATGAGTAATAAGGAAATTGGAAATTTTCTTATTAGAGTGAGTAATTGCAATACAATAGAAAATCCATTTCCTAATTCTTGATAAGTGGTTAAATCCAAATATCATGATTTTTTCAGTGTTTTCGACTTAACCTTACCTTCGTACCTACGTTCGTACGTAACTTCGATCTTTGCGAAAGGAACTCTAGAATACCAATGCTTTTAAAATTTCGTAATACATTCATTGGCAAATATTTCGACATGCTCATTGACTTCTTTACGTTCCAGAAACACATTGTACCAGAAGCGTCACGTTCATGAATTTACAAACACAATATTGAAAAAAATTAGAATGGATATGTTTGGACTCTTTCAGTTATGAATTTTTTACTTACGCCCTAGTGGTTAAAATCCATTCAAATTGACATCCTGTCATATACCACAAATCTTGCAATAATATCAACTGTTGACTAATACCAATTTAATACAACGAATTGAATTCTTTCACTGCCGTCGTTCTAACCAAAAATCTTCATAATATTCTTACCCTGGGCACATGAATTTTAGAAAATGTACACCAGAGAATTAATCAGGAAAAAATAGCATACTTCTTTTTAAAAAGGGCCAGAATTACAATACAAGCACAATAATATTCAAATATTTTATAGCCATACGCTAATCAAACTTCTACTTAATTGTTCATTAGTTGCAACAATTAAACTTTTCAACTGTCGTTAGATATCGAGATTCTGAACTATTCTTTAACCAGAGAAAAATAGTTTGGACATCATTACAAAGTGTGTCAGGAATCTAAAACTGTCTGGAATATTTTAGACCTTATGGGAAATAGACTTATAGAATACCTCTTTCAAGTTATTCAACTTGAAATATATTGCCGGCCGGTAATTTTGAGCAGTATTGAATTTCATTCTACTACTATGTATGAACCCTATTAGGCAATTACCAATTAGGATTTTCATTAACTAAACAATGGAGCGGAGTACCGGAGCTATACCCACGTCATGTCTGTGGAAACGGTTTAATGAGCTTACGGATTCTTGTGTTTTGTGTACAGAATGTGGGCAGACAATACTACACAACACACGTATACGTTCCTGGGAGGTTTCCCGGATTATTGTTACGGGCTTTGAGCGTAAGACCGACCGCAGAGTGGATTACGTCTCTTTCAATGGAGTTTACCAGCAGGTGCCCAGCGCAGTGTTGAACACAACAATTGAATTTTTCAAATTATGCTCCGAATTATAAAAGGGTCAGAGTCAGGGGAGTCAACCCAATTGTTACACAACAATAGTGTTGGAGGTCTAGCTCAAATTGTAATTGTAATTGTAAGGCTTGAATTCTAGTACGTTCGGTCTGGTCTATTCGGCTTCCTTATGATACAGACCTCGTAACCCAATGTAAAGAAAGAAGAACAGAATAGTATTATTTTCAGGGTGTGACCGACTAGCCTTAATAAGATTTCCATGGCTAGCCTTGCCATCCGGCGCCAGCCTTCTGATAATTTGTAAGAATCTTTGATTATTGGATAATTACTAATTATGTGTAGACTTTTGAGTGCTATGTAAGAAGAAACTGAGAAAATGTACTCGTAATAATAAAGAAATTGTCCTTGCTCGGTGGTGCCTTATTACCTGTATCGCTCACACAGTTTTTCAGTAGCATTGCATTATTGGCACCTGTTCTGGACTAATTTATTGGAAGCCAACACAGTAGCCACAATACGTTTGCGGTGATCATTGGCGCTGTTTAACCGACTTTACATTTGAGAATACTGATAAACCAGTATAAATTCATTACGACCGACGAATTCACTCCAACTGTTAATTTCTTTACGCTCCTTGAGTAAATACAAATTGTACTCAATGGCTTTCTAGTCAAATTAAAATCTACTCAAAATTATTTGGAATTTGGTCAGTGCATTTATATTTACTAATTTAGCCGAGATAAAATTAATATACAATTTTTCCTGGATCTGTGTATAAAATAGAATAAAATTGTAGTGTACGTGTCACTTCGTATCAGTTAAGAAACGACATTTCTTGAACAAAATGTGTTGTATTTTAATGAACAGTTTTTTTAATTGCTTATGACGGTAACAAATTGTAATTAAACATAATTATGTTAGTTTTAAGAAAAAAAATCCACACCTTGTTTTCTAAAATATCGTCTGGAAGATTGGGGAATCGAATCACACTACAGCGAAACGGAAGGAAGCACACAATTATTAACGCTCTACTCCTCCCACCATTTCCATAAGAATGGATTTCTATAATCCTATAAAAACTTGAGATCTTGTAAGAATCGTAAAATCGTATTAAGAAGGTTTTGGTTCAACACATAGTCATTCGATACGTTTTATACAAAATTTGTATATTCGTTTTTCAATGGGCCGCCGATTGAACTAATAATTTATTTAATCAGAACTAGTCTTAAAATAAAAGTTGGGTCCATCAGACGGGGGTAGCGGTCAAACCAGTGAACGTACATACACGGATACACGGCATACAGGCTACCGTAGTTCCGTTTTGTATTTTTCGTCCTTCATATGAAGCATACGATTAATAGAACAGATCAGTTAACGCGTCCTTCATTCTATGACTCAAAATTTTAGTAATCTTTTGTAGGATGTTGTAAAGTTTTTCGAAATTCAAACATCAATGCTGCACTTTTCAGTTCATTTGGCATAAGGACCAGTGGACTAAAATTAATTACGATGCCGGTTTCTCATCTGAATTTGGAAAACTTCTTTGTTCTCTAGTGACAGATTTGTCCGGAAGTCAAACATAAAAATAAACACTAGGAATTATTATGTCTCAAAATAACCAGTTTGGGTTCTACTGCCTCTTACATATGCGGTTTGAGGTGGCAGTTTTATTAAGTCGTGGACTACCCGAGTTTCTAATTTGAAACTCTGAAAAATATTTACATCACGAAGTACAGCAGGGACATTATGCCTGTAGCCATTTTGTTACCTTTCAATTTCCGTATTAAAAAATGTAATGGAAGAAATCATCTTGCTCACTCAGGTATTAAAAAGATCCACTTTAATGGGATTACATTTACACAATAGATTTCTTCAAAAGCAAAGCAAAGCAAAGGTACCATAGAAAAGATCTAATCATAAATTGAACCCAAAACATTAAGCTGCCCTTTTCGATTGAGTCTCCCGTGGTTTTTTGGTTACCCATCTGTAGCGTACTCACTTTCCCACAACAATTAGATTCTGAATCTGAGTCCATGTTCTACATTATATAATATCCAGGCAATCAATCTACCGAAAGGAATCTGTCAGGATTAGTGTCATAAATAAGAATGAGTAATCAAGCGTACGTTAAGAATTCTTCAGGGTTTAAAAGGGTTACCTGGAATTATCAGGTCTCAGCGGAATTTGGAGTCGTTTAATCAAAAATTATTCTTAAAAAATTCTGCAAATTTATTATTAGTTCCCTTCACTTCACCCCCCGGACTGTGCGACGTGTGGACAAAAATCCTTGGAAATTAAATTCTTGGGATTTAAATTGTAATTAGTTTAAGACGATTCCTCG
>JAQIXO010002221.1:0-10378 GCA_034700305.1 Protaphorura armata | reverse complement strand
TAGAGGTACACAATAGTACAGCTTAGCAGAAAATCTGTACACAATATGTGAGTGGCCCTTGCTCCAAACTTACAGCGGCCTCTAGTATATGTCCAACGAATCAGCCGTACGGAAAGGAAATTCAAAATTCTCTTGGACGCAGGGATATAGCAATTCGAATATCTCTCTATTACTGTTATCTCTGCCCTGACACGATGTCCAATATTGCCTATATTGAGTATGGATCCAGCAAGGCTGAGGAGAAGTACCTGAATGACTTTTACAATGACATTCTTCTGTGTGAACGGGACTGTGAGACTTGTGTAAAGTACATGAGAATATTAAGTGAACATGTGAGAGCCATTCATGCTCTACCTCAACCCATCCAAGACCCTTTACTCATTGACCCTGTACCCGTCCCTCCGACTGCTCACCCTTCATCATCCATTCATATGAAAAGTGAAGAGGACGAGAAAACATTATGAAAATAGATAGTTCTGACTCTGAAGACGTCAGAGCAGAGAATTCTGACTCGGATCCAGATTATAACATAGAGTGTGAAAGTGAGAGTGACCCTGACTGTGCTCCATCACCTACATTTACCCAACCCCTTCGTCGTCAAAGTCAATGCTCATCTGAAAACCGCACGTCATGTCAATCCAGAAGTTCGAAGTCTAAAACGGGGAATCTCGCATCCCGCCATCAATTCAAATGTAAAGAGTGTGGGATAAGTTTCAAGCATAGGAGTTATTTAAAAGCACACATGAGAGTTCACAGTGGAGAGAAGCCGTTCATGTGTAATGTGTGTGAGAAAAGATTCGCACGGTCATCCAACTTGACTGTACACAAGATATATCACACTGGAGAAAAACCGTTCAAGTGTGACGTATGTGGCAAGTGCTTCACAGAGCGGTCTGCTTTGACTAAACATAAAAGGATTCATACTGGCGAGAGACCTTTTCAATGCAATGTGTGTGAGATGCGTTTCAGAATCTCCACTCATTTGAATGATCACGTGAGAATTCACACAGGAGAGAAACCTTTCAAGTGTGACTTTTGTGAGAAGAGTTTCGCAAGGTCAACTCATCTGAGTGTACACAAGAGATCTCACACAGTGGACAGGAACCATACAAATGTGACGTAATATTGCCTATGTCCTAACACGGCCTAACACGTGGGAACACGGCCAAGTGAAACCACAGAGGCCCGCTCATTTATCACGTCATGCAAAATGGCCGTTCATATACAGTACACTTCGACGTGAACTCTTCGTTCATGACGATTACAGCACATTCTTATTTCTTCGATGTTGCATAATAAATAAATATTTAAAAATGTATAAAAAATGAAAAAAAAATATCTTTAGTTAGTTTCCTTCCATGCACGTCTACAATTTAATTGTCCATTTTAAAATAATAATAATTTAATATTTTTACATTATGAACCGACCAATCCGACCACCCAAAAATAAACAGTGCATTTAATATTAGAACTGATGTGTTCTGCTGAAGCCTCAATAGCCTAACTGATTAAACGCATATTCATTTCATAAACATGTAATTTTCATTTTGACCTAACTTACTTTGGTCTCTGTGGCTCTAGTTCTAGTTGATTAATGATTACTCAAAAAATATTGAATGTTTAAAGCATTTAATTAATGATTAGAAAGCTAATTGAGAAATAGTAAAGTGAATTCTCCGTTGTGAAAGAAAATTCTTACTATACACAATTTACTTAATTGATTCACTGCTCAAAAATTCTACAAGTAAAAGTTATGTCTACAAGAACAAAGAATTTAAGTCGCATGTGTCAATTTAAAATCATATACAGAAATTATACTACGGATAGTTTGTTAAACTTCGTCGCACAAGGGATATTCATTGCATGTATACCATAGCACCTACAGTTGCCTCATTCTGAATGGATAGCGCGATGGCCGACCCGAACACAGCCGTCCCATCCTTTCAACCTGCCGAACGCATCCGAAATAGTCGTTCGGGCCGCCATCGCGCTATCTATTCGGAATGAGACAACTGTAGATATATAATAACATGTTTTTTCTAGTCCGCGGGCATTCCCAGACCATGAATCAATCCAATTTCGTCGGTTCAAATAATGAATGTGCCTCCGGGAGGACACGAAATGTCATCCCTCCTGTCCCGTAGTTAATTATTATTGTGAACAACTTGAGACAACTGGGATTTGTATTAATTAATTAATTAGGTACTTGGTCCAATTCCATGGCATGGGAGTTTCGATGTCACACAACACAACTCAGAAGTGTTTTCCCGTTCGTGTAGATAACTCGGAGGAACGTCTCAATTTCCCTATTCAAGATTTTCCCTTGGATGGATCTGATTTTGACCACGAGACTCAACCCACGTGGGAACGGAATCCAGAATTTAAACATTTACTTTTCATTTTAGGTTTTACAAATTGACTTATGTTTGTCATTTCACTTTTTTAAAATAAATAACTTTTGTAAGCGTGGCAGTTAAGTAATCACTTTTACCACCGTAGGGTCAAAACTCTACTCTGCTCTACACAACAGGTTATAGGTAACAACCTACGTATTATTAATTATTAGGAATATTTATTTGATTGTTTTTAATTTAAATTTTTCTATAATGAAGAAATGAATTGAAAAATACAGAATACAATAATAAAATTAATCTTTAATTGTCGTAAATCTTGAAGAATATTAAAAATACTTTGGTCTTGACAAAATACACACGCTCTAACTCAAAATTGTCAAAATAATACCAAAAATGAAAAAAAAATGTTCAAAAATCGAATAATATTTTAATATCAGTTAAGGGTACATTTATAAACAAAGTAGATGGGGAAATGCATGTAAAAACATGGGGTCACATCTTCACGTAAGCTGACGCTCCGGCTGAACCGTTTGTTCTGAAATTTTTTGAGATGATCCTCAAGGAATTCAGGAGGGTCACGCGGGGGTACAATTGACCATACCGTAAGTCCTTCACACAAAAAAGAATTTTTTTCTGAAATCCTACCGGAAAAGTGTGTCCGTCCACTTGACGACGGAGTGTGTTGACTCCGACCCAGACCCAAAATACGATATGTTACCGTCAAATTAATTTAATTAATCAGAAATGAGGGTTGGTGGTTAAGCTCACTAACATGAAATTTATGTCCATTCAAAATGTATAAAATTTTTTGGAAATAATTGTCATTGTATGGCAGTACTCTCTTAAAATTATGTAGCTCCGTTTTGTGAACCCTCATTTTTAGTTAATTAAATTTATTTGACGGTAACGTATCGGATTTTGGGCCAGGGTCGAAGGTCGGTGTCAACACACTCCGTCGTCAAGTGGACACACTTTTCTGGTAGGATTTCAGAAAAAAATTCTTTTTTGTGTGATGGAATGAAAGTACGGTCTGTTGTACCCCGAATTCTTTGATGATCATCTCTTTCAGAACAAACGGTTCAGCCGGAGCGCCAGCTTACGTGAAGATGTGACCCCATGTTTTTACATGTACTTCCCCATCTACTTTGTTTATAAAAGTCCCCTTAATTAATCGGTCACCCGAATATTACCTGTCAAGGGATGTGACTCAAATAATTTGTTATAGTATTCTGTGTTATAGTATGACAGTGTGAATGAGGATACCAACATGCACCATGTATAAGAGTTTTTATAATTTGTATTTAAAATATAATTTTTGTAGACGTGTCGCTTCAATCGTCACTTTACAACCGCGCACCGGAGGGTCAAAGAGTCTCGTCTAGATATGTAAGTAGATCCATGGTTACACAAAATTAAAATAGTCAAGAGAATTGAAAATACTTTGCCCTGGTGTCAAAATATACAAAAATGTTAAAACAATAAATCCTCAAGAATTACAATGTATTTTTATTATATATTAATAGTAATGGGTTCACCCAAATTATCAGTCAACCGAGATGTGCGAGTCAAATTATTATTCATTCATTATTTAAGTATATGGCAGCACTTGAGCAATAACGAACAAACACCTGTATTTCCATTTTAAGAGCTTTAATAATTTGTAATGTGCAGTTACAGTTGACGATCATCTAGACTTCAGAAGCCTGACCTGACCTTAGTGATCCAAAATCTAAACGGCTGGGAACGTCAAGGTGTAATGTTCAGTAACAATCATCTTATTTTATTCCTTATGTTCTGTTGTTAATGTTAAAATATATTTTGAAAGCTATGAACTTGAAATATTTCAAGTTCATAGCCTAATATATTTTAACATTAGATTATTTATTTTGAAAAAATAAATTAATAATTCCATACGTATTTATAAATATTAATTATTTTCAGGAGCATCCCTGTCCGTGCCGACAAAGCAAGGCGAATGAGTGGGTCATTCCAGTTCCCGATGTCTTCGGAGGATGTTAACCCTGAACCAATTAAAATGGACATGAAAGAAGAAATGAGCTCAACAGAGAATGATTCTGCTGAGGCATTCACCCGTGAGGAAACAACATGGGATGTTGATGAGATCGAGATTAAACATGAGGAAATAGACTTCAATCTTGAAACAATGCCCAGTAGTGCCCACGTTGAGTGTGAATCCACTGAGGCCGAGAAGAAAGACTTGAATAATTTTTACCATGACCTGTTGCTGTGTGATCGAGACTGTGAGACTTGTGTAAAGTACATGAGAATGTTGAGTGAACATGTGAAAGCCACCCATGCTCCGCCTCAGCCCATCCAGGACCCGTTACTCATTGACCCGGCCCTGCTAACTGACCAGTCTTCATCGTCCATTCAAATCAAAAGTGAAGAGGACGAGAACATTGTGGAAATGGATAGTTCTGATTCTGAAGAGGTCAGAGCAGAGAATTCTGACTCCGATCCAGATTATGGCATAGAGTCTGACAGCGACAGTGACCCTGATTATGCTCCAATACCCTCGTTGACCCCAAAACCTCCTCACCAAGGTAAAACCTCAGTTAAAGAAAGTCGATCCAGAAGTTTGAAGTCTAAGAAGGAGAATCTCCCATTCCGGGATCATTTGAAATGTAAAGAGTGTGGTAAGAGTTTCGAGCATAAGGCTCATTTAATGGTACACATGAGATTTCACACGGGAGAGAAGCCGTTCAAGTGTGACTCGTGTGAAAAGAGTTTCACGAGGTCGAAACATTTGACTGAACACCTCAGAATTCATACAGGAGAAAAGCCTTTCAAGTGTGACGTGTGTCTGAAGAGTTTCACACAGCACTCCTCTTGGACTAAACACAAAAGGATTCACACTGGAGAGAGACCTTACCAATGTGATGTGTGTGAGGTGCGATTCACAGAGTCCACTCATTTGACTGTACACAAAAGAATACACACTGGAGAGAGGCCTTACAAATGTGAGGAGTGTGAGAAAAGTTTTACAAGTTCTAACATTTTGACAAAGCACAAGAAAACTCACAGTGGGGAGAAACCGTTCCAGTGTAACGTGTGTAAGAGGGGTTTCACTATGAAGGGTGCTTTGACTACACACAGCAGAATACACACTGGAGAGAAACCCTTCAAGTGTAACTTGTGTGTAAAGAGTTTCACACAAAAGAGTAATTTGATTGCACACCAGAGAAATCATACTGGAGAGATACTAGTGTGAGAGTTTCACAATGAAGTGTCATTTGACTGATCATACATACAATTTGAGATTAAAACAATTGATTAAATGGAACGTGTTAGAATCACTCTTCTACGACTTCTGAGTTTGACACGAGTTCTTCCTATTTTGTGTAGTGTTGCTCTTGATTTGTTATGTACTAAATTAACTTTGAACTTTGATCTCTCTGGTTTTAATGTACTAGTAAATAATACTCTTTTGTCAAGTCTTGTAATCGTATGATTATTCTTCGTTTGATGTAAAGTTTCTATTATTTCTGCCTTATTTTGTTGTTTAGAGTTTCACTTGTTTTCTAGTTTATTAGAATTCCCTTAAATCTTATGACTAAAGTAACACTGGGATTATGAATTGTAATATTTCATTTGTATTCTGGGTCATAATGCTACCACTGATCTTGTAGTGATTTTCATTGAATATATGATTATTTTTCTCCTATGCACTAATTTCATGGTGAAAAAAAAATTGTTGTTTACTTATTTGTCATGCAAAGACTCATGCTCGTGCAATATCTTTAATAATTTTCTATTAATGTAAGTTTTACATTTTATCTGTAATCTTCAATTATGAATGAAGCACTCGCACTCAAGACCAAATGGTGCATTTAATACTAGAATTGAAGTGTTTTGCTGAAACCTTTTTGAGACTAATTTGTAAAAGATAAAATAGGATTTAAAGCCATTCGAAAGTACTACCTGCAATTCTAGAAATTATGAGCAAGTTCTTATTATTTTTGGAGTATTGCTCTAGATTTATTACTAAATTAACTTTGAACTTTGATCTGTGCTGTTACATTTTATTTATTATGCTTAGAATTCCGATATCTATTAATATTGTGTACTTTAATCTACATGATTATAGATTGGATTATGGATCAATATGATTTTTGCCAAAAAGAATGTTATATAATTTATATAATTTAATAAACCAATTGTTCAAAATATTAAAGGGAATTCCCAGTTTAATATGGCAAAGCGAATTTTATTACAAATATTAAATAAAATGAATCCACACAACTTTCTTTCGTCTGATACTAATTATGAAAGAATGAATTTACTGTACATAATTTGCATGCGTACAATCTCGAGCGTTTCTCTGCACGTAAAGGAATGAAGTTACGCTTACAAGAATAAGTTATTTAATTTTAGTCACATTTGTCAATTTGGAATCAGAACATTAAAAATATACTTGGGATAATTTCTTAAACTTCGTCTCTCAAGGGATAGTCATTACATGAATACCAGCGCCCAGATATAAGACGTATTTGTCTGTCTGGTCCTCCGAGCATGCGTTAGCCCTGACAATGAATCAATCGAATTTCGTCTGTTCAAATTATAAGTGTGCCTCCCAGAGACGCCAGAGGTCACGAAAGGTCATACCTCATAACACGCAGTTAATTATTATTGTGAACAACTTGAGACAATTTGGATTTCTATTAATAATTTAATTAAGTACTTGGTCCAATTATAATGGGAGTTTCGATGTAACTCACATCACAACTCACAAGTGTACAAGTGTTATGTTATGTTGTTCCGTTCGTGTAGATAACTCGGAGGAGCGTCTCAATTTCCCTATTCAAGATTTTCCCTTGGATGGATCCGATTTGGACCACGAGACTCAACCCACGTGGGAACGGAGCCCACAATTTAAACATTTACTTTCATTTGAGATTTTACAAATTGACTTATTTTTGTCATTTAATTTTTTAAAATAAAAAACTTTGCTAAGCGCGGCAGTTAAGTAATCACTTTTACCACCACAGGGTCAAAACTCTGCTCTGCTCTACACAACAGGTTCGTAGTACGTACGTATTATTTGAATGTTTATTTCAGTGTTTTTAATTATAATTTTACCATAATGAAAAAATGAATTGAAAAATACAGAGTACAATAATAAAATTAATCTTTAAATCTCGTAAATCTTGAAGAATAGGTATTAAAAATAATTTTGTTCTTGACGAAAGAAACACGCTCTGACTCAAAATTGTCAAAATAATACCACACAAATCATCAAATAATGAAAAGAAAACAAATTATCAGAAATACATTGAAATTGTATTATACACATTTGGTATTCAGTATTTCGGTATGGCAGTACGAATGACCAACGTGTACATATTTTAAGTTTTAATAGGTCGCACAGTCTGAAGTCGCAGTTGGCGTGGCAAATATCCGGAAATCCAGAGACGTGAACTTGCATTCTAAATTCTAAACGGCACGGAACCCCAAGGTATAGGAACAAAATATTTTATTCTTAGGGTTCATGTGGATAAGTGGGATAATTTAATTGAGAATATGATTTAACAATTTTATGTATTGTAACATTATATTAATGTTCGCAATTGCAATTCAAATTATTAATTATTTTCAGAATCGGTCCTTGGCCCTCCAGACAAACCAAAGGAGAATGAGTGGGTCATTCCAGTTCCCGATGGCACAGATGAGTTCAAAAGAGAATACTTCCGGAGAGGAATTAATCCATGAGACTGAAACTGAAACAATGTTGGATGTTGATGAGATTGAGATAAAACATGAGGAAATGGACTACCATTTCCATTACAACTCAACAGCAGAATCTCATTCTGAGGATCACTCAGACGTTTACCTTGAAACGATATCCAGTAGTGCCCATGTTGAGTGTGGATCCACTAACGCCGAGAAAAAAGACTGGGATAACTTTTACCTTGACGTTCTTCTGTGTGAACGAGACTGTGAGACATGTGTATTGTACATGAGAATATTGAGTGAACATGTGAGAGCCACCCATGATCCACCTCAGTCAATCCAGGATCCTTTACTCATTGACCCTATCCCGGTCCTTCTGACTGGCCAGCCATCATCATCCATTCAAATCAAAAGTGAGGTTGACGATAACATTGTGAAAATGGATAGTTCTGATTCTCAAGGGGTTAGAGCAGAGAATTCTGACTCTATTCCAGATTATAACATAGAGTGTGACACTGAGAGTGACCCTGACTATGATCCATCACTTCCGGTGACACGAAAGGTACATCATTGGGGTCAAGCCTTATCTGAAAGCCACACTTCATGTCAATCCGGCAGTTCGAAATCTAAAAAGGATATTCTCCCATCCCAGGATCATCTCAAATGTGAAGAATGCAATAAAAGTTTCTCGCGTGTGATTCGTTTGAAGGATCACATGAGAGTGGTTCACAGTGGCGACAAACCCTTCCAGTGTGACCTTTGTCAAAGGAGTTTCCCAAGGTTGGATTATATGATTGAACACAGAAGAATTCACACTGGAGAAAAGCCGTTCAAGTGTGACGTGTGCCAGAGGAATTTCGCACGAATGTCTGATTTGACAAAACATAAAAAGATTCATAGCCAAGAGAGACCTTATAAATGTGATGTGTGTGAGATGCGATTCAGAGAGTCCACTCATTTGACTGTACACAAGAGAATTCACACTGACGAGAGACCTCACAAGTGTGACGAGTGTGAGAAGAGTTTCGCAAGGTCTACTCATTTGGCTAGACATAAGAGAATGCACACTGGAGAAAAACCCTTCAAGTGTGACTTGTGTGAGAAGAGTTTCTCAAGGCCTTATCACTTGACTGAGCAAAAGAGAGTACACGCTGAAGAAAACCAGGTCACGTGCGATACGTAATTTCTGAACACAAGGTAATTTGACTCAAAAGAAAACTCATGCTTTTAGAGACTGATCCTTCATCGTAAGAGAGTCTTATATAGAAAATAATTATAATTTATTGGAACTTTGGAACATGTTAGAATTATGCTTTTCTACGTGTTTTGACTTTAGTTCATAACATTTGGAATGTTGCTCTTGACTTGTTAATAAATTAACAATTGAATTTTGATCTTTTTTTTGTTACATTGTATTTATTTAATTTGTTTAGAGTTCCGAATGCTAGAATTATTGTGTAATTTAATCAAAATGGATTCATACTTTACATAATTTGCTTGCGTGTAATTGCATTCTCGTTTCTCTGATCAAAAAGGAATGATGTCACGCTTACACAAAAATTATTTATTAGTCTCATTTGTCAATTTAAAATCAGAACATAAAGAATATACTACGATCAATTTCTTGAACTTACACAGTGAAACGGTTACATTGATGTTCCGATTTTGACCCCAGTATTCTTAACAAATAAGTTACCATTTTATGGCTCTAGAATCTTGGACCGTCGTTGGCATTGCACTCGTTCCAAAAAACTGGAAGTTCCATCAGCAACCATAGCCCTCACATTATCCGACCGATAAATATGTTCAATTTTATACAGGGCCAAAGGTCCGGATTGTACTTCCACAAAATAAGCATATTCTCCAGAGAATGGTTCGCTGTCCAAAAGAAAGTAGGAAGAGTATGCAGTTCCAGTCCAATAAATCCTTGCAAGGATAAGTGCCATTCCTGAGCCTTGGTTACCCGCACACAATTTTTCTGCACATACCAACAGAAATGTTTCTCATGTAAAAATGACCCTTTTTCCAACAGAAAAAAATATGACAGTGTTAAATGTTGTTAGTTTCAACAGAATCCATTCTGCAGAATTCATTCTCATGTAAAAATGAACCTTTTTACATCAGAAGCAACTCGTCAGAAAACTTTCTGCACGAGGACGGCAGAAGCAAAAAGTTAACTCCTGATCTACGCCTATGCCCTGTACTTTTTTCCTACTACTACTTGAAGTCAATACTACCTAGTAATTGTACATTTTTTTACCTTGTCTAAACCGGAGCCTCTGACCACTGCGCTATTTCGTCCTCCTGCTAGTCTGAGGAGATCTAACTTGCCC
>JAQIXO010002220.1:0-10381 GCA_034700305.1 Protaphorura armata | reverse complement strand
ACAAGTCCACCTAGTCAGCGCAAATATCTTCGTATTTCACAGAGTGAGACAAATACACAATCTCAACTCTGAATGACACTTGAGAAATCTCTTAGATCTCACAATTTCTATGGGCTATTTACCTAACTTGCAACTGGGGAACTGTGGTCTTTTATCAACGCATTCAATTCTTCATTGTCTAAAAGCTCAGAAATATTATAGGTATTTCAATTTCAGTATTTTCTGGAGCTTCAATTAAAATGTGTAATTTTAGGAAACGTGCTTTTATATATAAAGAATAGTGAATTGTGAGAACGGTTTAGAAAGCTCCCATGTGATCGAATAAGTATTTTTTATATTATTATTATTATTATTTCTGGACTAGTGGATCCTCCTGAGGTACTTTATACCACGCCCCTTCCCACGGATACGACTCTGTGAAGTCATTGCCCACACGGACACATTATTCCTGCTTATTTTAATTCATGAAAGCTAGCCAAGTTTTCTCATAAATTATTATTTAAATAGAAAAATACTGAACTCATCAGTTAAGCCATAAAATATGCACCCATCTACGAGGAGGACCGTGACTGTTACTGTCATGCGATTTAAATGGACAACGGAATACAATATTCTCATTGTGTAAACAAAACAAACGGTACAAATGCAAAGTCAAATTCTATGCCTCAGCTCTATAATTATTTCCTTTTAAAACCTGGACTCGTTAGCTTCTGTAATATTGTATTTCTCTCACAATTTAACAAGTCCAGACACGCACATTCATTTCGACAAGAAAACCACGCGCACGGACACGCACAGGGTTTTTAGAAATCATGCCTTAAAGGTGAAAGTGAAAGTCGGCTGAATCTTAAATCACCTAGATCACACTGCTTGTGCATGGTCTCTCGGTCTGTCAACCCAAACAAGAAGTATTACAAAAATAAAAGCCAGAATGGAATGAAAATCACGACTCCAATGCAATGGCAATTGAATGGAACAAATGGACAAAAGTCATGGACATCAATGGAGTCAAAATAACTCTGTCGCCTTACGACAGGACAAGAATGGGTTGAAATTGAATGTCCGGATTCGGATTACATGTCATGTCGGAAACCTAAATCAAAAGACTAATGTCCTTGAATTTCTCAAGGCATGGCTTTAATACAAGTACCTTATTAAAACAAGACATTCATTCACTCAGAAATAACATTTGTTAATTCCAACAGCTTTATTTGGATCATTGCCATCTCAAGTCCAGTCGCCGTTTCTCCACCAATTTCTCCATCAAAACTTTCAATGACGGCTTGTCTTTTGATGAACCTTGCGACGCGACGACGACTCAAAAAAATAGACATGTCTTTATTTTTTTGAATTGATTTTGAAGATTCGAGAATTCAATTTGTTAATGACATTATTAAAGGTTACGGCTGTGTGTTGCAAGTTAGAATCGCAGAAGTACTTGAGACTTAATTGTGGTTGTTCGAAGGAATGATCTAGAAGGACAGAGAAAATCACTTTCGCTTACACACTTGCAATGATAATACATAAAATGGAGAAATAATTCAAAAATGATTCCAGTACTGCTGAAGAGGGAGACTGCTGACTGAAGAGACTACTCTACGGGCTTGATTTTTTTTTGTTCTATTTGTGTTCGTAGAGTTTTATATTATACGAAAAAATATAATTTGCCGAAGTCAGCTTCATTCTAATGCGTGGGAACATGACAACAATTTGTCATTCTACCGTTGATCCACTGTCAGTGGGTTAACTCACCTAGCTTTATTATAATTCGTGACCACCCACTGTACTGGTACTTGTAAAGGCAATAAAGGGCTTAGCACTAAAATATAATGCGAAACACGTAGAATAACTCAAGCTCAGACTCTAACATGCACAAGGTTGACTGAGGAGTCCAGTTCAGTCCAGATCTCAATTTGAATTAGTTAAAATTCTAAGGAGAACACAAAAGTGCTACCTACAAAATATTTCCGTCATGGCTTGGACATGGAGATCCAATGACTAATGGAGTGTTTTCATTTCACCCTAACATTTTAAGTCCTTCAGATGTCACGCTTAAGCTTTCAGGAAACCGAGACCATGCGGGGTTTACATGTTTACGTGTTTTTGTTTTCCGGTGAAAGTTTTCACAAGGAAAGGTAATTGTGTGATATGGTGCCAATTACAATTCATCCATGTCATAGGAATTGTATGGTGTTTTTACTGTACGATCTCGTACATTCATTTAAATTCCCTTGTTGAGTCTCACCCTCTCACCACGTTAATCCACTTCTTAAGGAGAACCTATGCAAAGTAGACTGTGGTAGCCAGAGGAAGAAAGTGACAGAGAAAGGCAATTAAAAATCTCACCTCAGAATTTTAAGTGTTGGATTTAGAGTTAATTCATGCGCTGAGACCGTAAATATAAAATTTTAAATGAACGAGAAATAACTCAAACCAGGATTAATTTCTCTCACGATTTAACAAGTCCAGACACGCACATTCATTTCGCCAGGACAACTACGCACGCAGACAGGGAGTGGATTTTAGAAAGTATGCCTTCAAGGTAAAAGTGGAGTGGTATGGCAATGGAAAATACACCTTGTATATCAGGTCGAAGTCGAGCGAACCTTAAATCACCTGGAACAAAAGATCATGGCTCATGGAACTGTCAACGAAGAGTTCTGTAAAACCAGACTAAAGAAAAACCTGAATGGAATGAAAATCACGACTCCAATGCAATTGCTATTGAATGGAACAAATGGACAAAAGTCATGGACAGAAATGAAATCGAAATAACTCCATGGGACAAGAATGGGTTCGTCTGGAATAGAAATGCCCGGATTCGGAGAAATCCAAATCAAAAGACGAATGTTTTTGAGTTTCTCAAAGCGTAGTCGTAGTCATGAAAGGTCGTGGCTGGCCAAGCCTTAGTACCTTATTAAAACAAGACATGTCTTTGTTGACATTCATTCAATCGGAAATAATATTTGCTAATGCCAACAGATTGTTTTGGATCATTGCCATCTCAAGTCAAGTCGCCGACGAATCGATTTCCCCATCAAAACTTTCAATAACGACTGGTCTTTTTGATTGACTTGTAGTCGGCGACGACAAAGAAAAACATAGACACTTCTGATTTATTTGCTTCTGTCACAGAGAACCGACCACGACATAACGCTTACAAAATTTCATTCTCTCAAGTATGAGTTATCAGTACAGTATCGTATGCCCACTCATCCATCGTAAAAATCCCGAAGAAAAATTAATAGGTTAAAATGTATGACGATTCATTGAAGTGGAAACGCCAATTTGTTAATGACATTATTAAACGCTAGACTGGAATTTGGAATGGAGGAAGTGCTTGAGAAAAGAAAATTCTACGCAACGTAACGAAGGTACGGTTAGGCTAAGTGCTTTGTTAAAATTCTCCCTAGTCTCTACTTTCTCTCAGCTCGGAGAGGAGAGCCCACATTTCTGCAGCGCTTTCTCCAGAGTTTCTCAAGGCAGGCAGTCGGCACTTGACACTTGGGATGAAAGTTTTTCGAGTCAGAATGAAACAAACGACACACTCCATTACACATGATGAAAAGACTTGACTTTAAGCTTCATAAGTTGTTTCAACAAGGGAAATCATTGTTATCCCACCGTATCGTAATACTTGAAGGGACACTCGTCTCATATTTGTCCTTGTGTTTTGTTTATAGATAATTTATTACCAAAATACTAACTTCAGATTTATGGACAAGTCTTTTCCCTAAAGAACGAAAAGTCGAAGGTCGAAGCTCGAGTGTTTTCAAGCCTTGTTTTTATAATAACAAGTCTGCAAGTGTGTAGTACAAGTGTATCGGAACTGCTAGTGAGAATTTATTGGACTTGACCAAAGGACAATAAAAGGTAAGAATAGTATTTCTTTCGATCTTTGTCGCACTCTGTCATTGGTTCACAGTTTATGTGCATTGATCATGTATGAGTAGGCTCCGAAAAAATATTAACTTTTCGGAATATATGACAATTTTACATTACAATTTTTTTTACTGGTAGTGCATCCGTATTGAACGTGTGCTATCATAGACATTAAACTATGTATCCGATTTAATTGAAATTTTACGAACCCAAATATAACTTGTGAATTAGGATGCTGACTGCTGAGAATGCATACTAGTGAGTCATTTAGACTAGGTGTAGATGTGGAACACATATTACAATTTCTCTCGCTAATCAATCACAGACTTCAAATTGTATAATTATTTTGCCAAGCCATGCATGCATATAACTGTCAACATACCCAAACATTCGAGATCATTAATTTGGAAATACTGTTTGTCTCCAGTCAAGGATAAAGGACTCCATGGAATTCATAGAAATATACTACTGCGCTTCGTGGAGTGAAAAGTGGCACTGGTTAGTTTTTATTTTATTCCTACTCAAATGAAAATGTTCGTTGAATGTTCAGCCAACTATGTCTAGCATACACTCTTAGAAAAGCTTTTGGAAAACTTTAACAATTTTGAGAGTTTCGAGAAAAAATGCCCCTTAGGGGCCACGAGAGCGAGATAGCCCACAATATAAAATATGTCGGGCTGGATTGCCAACGCCCACGGCCATGCGCTGACATATGAGGAAACGACTCACGATGACGGATGACGGAAACTAAACTGGTCCTCGAAGCTATTTTTGCCGTATTTTTATGAGAAACTAATGTATTAAATTATTCATCACACTATTTGATAAACATTAGATCCGAAATCGAATTTCACTATTTTCAACGGTCATGGACAAAATTTGTAAACATCAGCATGGACAGGCTCTGCTCCGGAGCGTCCAGACAAAATTTCTTTGATAATTTTTTTCATGTTCGGATCGTATGGACACATTTATACTTACTATGAGTAGATTTCAACTGTCAAGTGAATGTTGAGTGAAGAGTGTGGATTTAAAAGGAACAGGACAAGATTTATACGGAGAACAGATTTTATCGAGTATGGCCGTGTACGCTCATATTCCGCTGTATTGAGTGAAAGTATACTTTTCCTCAATACATGGTCTGCTACGTCTTTGGTTGAATTGTTCAAGTGTGAGATAGAAATGACTAGACTGCAGCGTCTTGTCCTGTCCTGGCTAGCGTATTTTGAAATTTTAGCCACACCCACTCCAATTCCATTTGATTCTGGACAGCAGTGGATATTTCTCAGATTTTTATTTAATCTCATATTCGGAGAATTTCTTTTCAATACACATCCGAAAAATTGACATTTTTATACAATTACTTTTTTTGAGAATTGAGATCTGGTCTACCAGGTCGTGAAACTGTTGCGTACAAAGGAAGTTCACATGACACGTTGACAAGTTGGATTACTTTGGAACTGGAACGAACAGGAAGAAACCCTATTCGATCGTATCATATATAAATAAATGGAAACCTAAGACTTATTTTCACTTTTCCCTTACAGTAATCATAGAAATCACAAAATGTGGTCCAACGCCTAATTGTTATGTAAGAATACAGGGGAAATCGCTTTCTCTACAATTTCTCTGCCGCAGCAGTTCAGTTCCTACTATTGAGACGGCTTGAAATACTATAATAACTATAATTTGGAAATGCACTGTCATCAAACTAATTACCTACTTTACTTTAGCCGAATACAAGTCGTACATTTTATATCACTTGTATAGGTTTTTCCTCAAAAATCTCCTTCAGTTTTACAACGAAATATATCTATGTGTTTGCTTACCCTCGAACTTGATTTTCGAAAAATCAAGAATTTCCAAAAAAAATAATTTTGCGGTCATAAGTGTATGTTAGTTTAGAAATCATGCAAATTACGAGCGGAGCACCAAAAGTCCATATCATCAAATTTTTGACAAGAACTCTCTCTATCCGTCCATTAGTTCCACTTGTATATATTAAAATCTTAAGACTACTAATCTATCATTATTCAGATCATAACTCAACGTCTCTAGAATTTTCTTTGCAATTAATGTGAACAGTGAACAGTAATCACAAAATGGAATTTCCCTTTTCATATTTTATTCGGTAGAAATGTTTGTGGATGTTCAAATAAACCTGAGGAATTTCACCGACGTACTCGCGTCATTCAAAACTTTTGAAAATTGTTTCATGTTGGAAAATGTTAACTATTTCCATGGGTAGGAATAAGAAAAAAGAGCGTCAATTATGTTATGAATCAAATGGAATGACTTTATGAGCTAATAAAAAGGACTAGGTATTTTTTTTACATTTCCTTACACAACTTTTTACGAAATTAATCTTGAAAGACAGATGGGGAGAGAAATTTTTGTTCAGTACTCGGACGAATGAGAATGAGCCAACAGATTTAGACAACCAACTTTTAGGGACGTCTTCGTTCACTCAAGTCCAAACTTTTCTTTAATCTGGGAGACTTACAATTTACTCTTCGCTGTAGAGTTTTGTACCTTCGTGCATACACAGGTCGACAGGTCTAAATTCATGTGGTTTTAAATAATTGAAGAATTCTTAACAATTGGAACTACACAGTAAAATTGTTCCAATTCAATTTTCGTTTCAACTGAACGGCAGCACAAAGTCCAGAAACCCTGAAGAAATTGATTAGACAGTCTAAATATTATGTAAATTATTTTTGGCACAATAACCTATTGAATCGTACATGTTTTGTTTGAGGTAATGAGGTAATCATCACAAGTATGAGTAAATTATTTTCAGTGTAATTCTAATGCCTACCAACGCAGCGTACATGACAATTTGTCATTCTATCGTTGATCCACTGTGACTTGGTTAACTCACTTACCATTCATATAATTCGCGGATCACCCACCGGTCTGGCACCTGTAGAAAGCAATAAGGGGCTTAACACTAAAATATAATGCGAAACACGTAGACAACTCAAGCTCAGATTCTTACACGAGGAAGTATAAAATGTTAGAGCTTAGGAACCAGCCAGTCCAGTCCAGTTTGCCTTGGTTAAAATTCTAAGGAGAAAGTAAACGCGGTGTCTACTTATGTATTTCTCCCGCATGGCTTGGAGATCCAATGACTAATGGAGTGTTTTCATTTCACCCTAACATTTTAAGCCTTACAGATGTCAAGCCTACCCTTGCAGGAAACTGAGACCATGCAGGGTTTAGATGTTTACTTGTTTCTGTTTTCGGGTTCACGATTTGACAAGGAAATCTCATTGGGTGATACGAAAAAGGCAGGCAGTGTATTTCAGAACTTAAGCCTACAAGGTGAAAGTGAAACACTCCTTCTAAATAACCTAGAATAAAAGGTCACGGGGTCTGTCGGTCCGTCAACGAAAACTGGACAGAAGCCTGAATAAAGTATGGCTCTCGTAATTTCTCTCACAACTTAACAAGTCCAGACACGCACATTCACGTGGACAAGAAAACCACACGCGTGGACACGAATAGGGTTTTTAGAAATCATGCCTTAAAGGTGAAAGTCGACCAAACCTTAAATCACCAGGAACAAAAGATCATGGCTCCGTCAACAAAAACTAGAAGTAGTACAAAAATAAAAGCCTGAATGGAATGAAAATCACGACTCCAATGCAATTGCAATTGAATGGAACAAATGGACAAAAGTCATGGACAGAAATGGAGTCCAAATAACTCTATGGGACAAAAATGGGTTGGTGTGGAATAGAAATGCCCGGATTCGGAGAAAACAAAATCACAAGCATGTTTTTGAGTTTGTTAAGGGAGGGTCTTGAATGACCGTGACATGGCTTTAGTAAGAGAACCTTATTAAAACAAGAGATGTCCGTTGACGGCTGACATTCATTCAATCGGAAATAATATTTGTTAATGCCAACAGCTTGTTTTGGATCATTGCCATCTCAAGTCAAGTCTCAGACGAATCGATTTCCCCATCAAACTGTCAATGACGGCAAGTCTTTTGATGGGCCATGCGACGCAACGTCGACTTAAAAAAAAACGTCTTTATTTTTTTCCTTTCTTTTTGGGCTGGAGCACCATTCACTTCTTCCTCGTGAGTTGGATTAGCATTTGACCAATCATTTGGTTGAAAATTCCATTTGACCCTATCTAAAAATAATTGTCTTGAGTTTTGACACCTCAGAAATTTCACGTGAAGTGTAAAGCAAATTTCATCAAAAATTTAACACACGTCAAAAAATTGATTGAAGTGTAAACGTCAAGTTATTGCCATTGTTAAAGTTTGGCTGGGTGTTGCAAGTTAGAATCGCAGAAGTACCTCAGAAAAGAAAAGAGAATCCGACGCAACGTAACGATGCTACACTACGGTTAGGCAAACCGTTTAGCCTAAATTTTCCCTAAATTCTACTTTCCCTCACCCCAGGGAGGGAAGCACACATTTCTGCAGCGTTATTCAGGCAGGCAGTCGGCACTTGGCATGAAAATCTTTCTAGTTAGAATGAAACAAATGACACACTCCATTACATAGCAAGAAAAGACTCGACCTTGAGGTTCATTCAAAGAATTTCTGGCACAGAAGTTGTTTCAACATGGGAAATCATTGTTATCCCACCGTCTCGTAATACTTGAAAGGATCAACACTTAACATTTCGTTTTCATGAACATACTAAATTAGGAAATAATTCCCCAATTAAAAAAGTGAGAATAGTAATACATAATAAAATAACATTTTGTCGTCAACCATTTCAAAATAGAATCTACAGTGTGGTTTATAGTTCATGAGTATTAATGTACAAGCTTATCTCGAGGGAATTCTAGGCTTGATTGACACGGATACTTTCAATGATCTATTAATGCAAACTAGGTTTCTATGATAATGGACTATATAAGATTTCCAAATTTCCTGAGTACACTAGTTCTTTAATTCTTTAATTTAGGCTTCCGTTTTTATCTGTACCTCTAAATTGACTGTCCCAGAAATTCGACCATTTATAAAATTTAATTGAAAATAATTTCTGGCACGAGCACATAACCGATGAACGCACGGAGGCGAATAAACGAAACATGAGCATGCATTAGACTAGAATAGACATAATAGAAACACATATGTATGTATTACATTTACTCTCGCTAATCAATCACAGACTTCAAATTAAATTATTTTGCTTAGCCATGCATACAAATAACTGTCAACGTGCCCAAACATTTGCGATCCTTTTTTCGCTCCAAACTTTGAAATAGTTTGGAGTAGCGGTGGGACGGTTTCACTCCATTCTTTTAGAATGGAGTTTGGAGTGGCGGTGGAACGGGCCCCAGGGCTATAGCACTGCGTGAAATTCATGGAAATATGTATACTGTGCGTCAAGGAGTGAGAAGTGATATGTGTTGAGTTGTTGAACGTGTGCAAAAAACGTGTGCGGAAAAGTGTGCAGAATTTAATCATGAAATTAATATTTTGACGTTTAAGAAATAAGTTAGTCTGTCTGAATCCGGCCAATTTGTCAAAAGGGGTTAGTTTTGAATGCTGTCCTCGAGGTCATTTTTTACTGTGTATTCGTATGAAAAAGTAAGTATTAATTTATTCATCACACTACTTGACAAACATTAGATCTAAAATCGAATTTCACTATGTTGTTCGGTGGGTGACTAAAGTAAACATATTGGTGTGGAATGGCTCTGACCGTCCAGCGTCCCGACAATATTTCTTTGACGATATTTTCCTGTCTGGATCAAATGGACACAATATTGTACTATGAGTAGATTCGAACTGTCAACTGAATGTTGAGTGAACAGTGTGGATTTGACAGGAACAGGACAAGAGAAAATAAATATATGTCCAAGATGTCAATTTTGATTTTTATCCAGACCAGATTTTATCAAGTGTGTTCAACGGAATATGAGCACACTTTCTCTACATCCGTGTCCTACATACGCTTCTGGCTGAAATGTTGAACTCAAGTGTGAGATAGAATTGACTAGACTACAACGTCTTGTCCTGTCTAGCGTATTTTGAAATTTCAGTCACACTCACTCCATTTCCATTTGATTCTGGACAGGAAGTGGACATTTCTCAGATATTTTTATTTATTCTCATATTCGGGGGTATCTTCGAAATCTGAATATTGACAATAAATAGCCTCGGTGTTCCGCTAAATTTTCTATAATTTTTTTTTACTCAATTGCCAAAGTTCAGATTTCATAAGTTAATTTCATAACTTTGTGTGATCCCACCAGAGTATTTCCATTGCGTAGTAGATTTTAATGAATCGGGCAAGGACGTAGCGTAGCCTACGATTTGAAGTGATTATAATTGTAAATGATCCAGAAATTAAATGTACAACGTACTTCAGGCTGCGTTGAGACTTGAGATTTGGATCTGGTCTGTCATGACTCATGCTAACTACAAGTGCCGAAAATATTTTTTTGTGAAAGTGAAATTCCAACCCTCACGAGGTCATCAAAGGTCATTTCCGGTGCCCTCTAATGTATTGGCAAATCCGGAAAT
>JAQIXO010002219.1:0-10383 GCA_034700305.1 Protaphorura armata | reverse complement strand
GGGGGCTCTGCACAAGGGAGGCTCTGCACAAGGGGGGTCTGCACAAGGGAGGCTCTGCACAAGGGGGCTCTGCACAAGGGAGGCTCTGCACAAGGGGGGTCTGCACAAGGGAGGCTCTGCACAAGGGGGGTCTGCACAAGGGAGGCTCTGCAGAAATGGGGTCTGCACAAGGGAGGCTCTGCAGAAGGGGGGTCTGCACAAGGGAGGCTTATTCCGGTTGTGAATAACCGCGCTTCAAGGTAAAACCGGGGTAAGTCGTAGAAACCTGGGAAATAACAGTCTAACACCAGGTAAAACAAGGGTAGAACAAGGGCAAAAAAGGAGTTTAGATGGGTCATCCGTCTCACTTTTCTCTAATTTCTAACAAAACAAGGGTAGAACAAGGGCAAAAAATGAGTTCAGACGGGTCATCCGTCTCACTTTTCTCTAATTTCTAACCTAACCTATGATTTTTCTTAATCATTAATTATATCACATTTCACACATGGTGTAATCCCGTTACCCTAAAAACCTAAAATATATGTCAATATAAATTATTTCGGGCGGTGGGAAGCGTATGAGGTGACAGCAAATCCACAAATTATAATTTTCATATCATTCAACTCAAACCTACAATATATGTGCGTATAAAATGGATTGTACGGTCGGAAGGGATTCAGGATTCCAGAAACGAAGGATTCAAGATTTGGGATTCCACAGATGTGCCAGCAAATCCACAAATCCACAAGTTAATTAAGTGTGAACAGACAACACACCAGTGCCAAATTCTCAATTTATTAGTGTCGCCAATTTTTATCATGTCATTTCTCTTATCAAATTTAGATCGGCTGAATATTCTAATCCCCTAATCTATGATATCAATTTTGGACTTACACATCAGACATTGAACAGCTTACATTGTCTATCTTACATTGAATTTAGAATTTTTTGAAATATTGGAAAATGAACTAAACAATAATCAAACCGTTCCATTCATTTCTAGTATGTCAAATATGTAACCTAAGATTTTTTTGTTTTTAAAAAATTACGATTTTCGTTCCGTCTCCGTTATCATAACTCATTTTTGACGATAGTGCTCCATCATATTTTGCCAGAAACTCTGTTCTTCTTCTGTCATTTCATTCCACGTGGGGTCCTCACTCCAGTTGATATCCACAACGAAAACTTTTTCCCAACATTTGATTTCTTTCGGAGTGCGAAATCCAGCAGTCCTAGAATCCGTGCTTGAATTTCTAGGAAATCAAAACATTCATTTAACGAACAATAAATTATTTAACCCTGAAAAATCTGAAAACAAACACTTACGAAGATGGAGTAGAGCGGTCCATCAATTGATCCGAGTTACGAATCACCAGAAGAATAGTGTCGTAATCTTTTTCCCGAGGAAACTCAAAATACATCATGTGCTGACAATCCATCATTGTCGTGTGAAGCCTAATTTTTTTTTGTTCGGGTCTTCTGAATACGAAGTTATTGTTTTGAGCATAACTTTTCTGGTAGATTGGTTGAACCCCTTAACCACAAAAGAAGGTGGAATAAATTCCATCGAAATGAATGGCAGCTGTTTATCGACATTTAGGTGAACCTGGAGGACGTTTCTCGAAATACTTCTTTATTTCCGTAACATCCATGTTAATGCTGGAAGTATAAATGCACATGGAAATTAGTTGTTGTTTACTAAGCTCTTATACACAAAAATTAATTATGAAATAACCGAAAATTTTCTGTCCTCGCTGGTTCGTATTGAATTGATGAGGGCCGTCAAATATTTTACGGCCCTCAATAAGCCCTTATAAATCCACGGGTTGTCTTTGTCCAGAATTAATGCACTATATTCCTCGGAAATGAACGTTCCTTCAGTCAACTTAACTTTCGGTGATGCGTAAATATCGAATTTGAAAAAACTTGACGGAATGCATGTTAAATGTAAATTGTATTTCATAAGTTGTTTCTGTAATATTTTGGTTTGATATTTGTTTAACTTTCGACACACTTCCATATATATCTCATTCTTAATTTTAACGTGTCTGTTTCGCTTGAGTTTGAATGTGATTAGTGTGATTGATTAATCGAACTCAATCGAAATTTCATTCGCCTATTCACAAGGATGTCTAAAACACGACTTCCAATAAATTAGACTTGCAAAGTTCGGTGTATTAACAATTTGAGGAGAGAAATCCCGAAGCGACTGCTCACTAGGAAGCCTACTAGATAACTGATTCAACTGAGGCTATTCTATCTCCTTTTATACCTTTCTGATGCATACACTTGATGTAGTGCCGACAGCTCGATGACTTCATATGACTTGATGTTCAAAGTCATAAGTAAGGTTTGGTCATAGGTCGGTTTTGTGTAAGGTTGGGTTAAAAGTGACTACTTTTTACATAAGCCCTACTATAACCTAACCTAAAATGATATATCAACCTTTTTCATGTTTCCCGACGAGATTTTCTGTTATCATAACCTCGTTGGGAAACAGGAAAAAGGTTGATAGCTCATATCTCTTAACATAGGTGACGGAATTTTTGAAATACACAATTTAAAGTTGCGACTCTAGTCTGTAGTGAATTATAATATCTTTGCTCTTTCCCCTACCATTAACTTTAATCATCTAGAGATGCCAAAAAATAATGTACGAACGCAAGACACAAGGAGAGACCACTGAAATGGATTACAAAGAGACCTGTCTTTACTACTAGACGGACTTAAACATTCTACTACAAATACACACAACAATTTTGAAATCCATTTACTAATGCGAAACTACCGCGTACAGTAAAATTAAATATTGTGTTATAGAAATTACAAAAGATAAAAAAAAAAATTTAAGAATTAAATAAATTCTTCTGTGGATTGCTCAAATTCAAGTACTGTCTCCTTGGCTGGTTTTCCGTTCAGGATTTGATTTTCGCTTTAGTGAGCGAAAGAAGTCGACGGCCTCATCTCCAGCTTTTTCAAAAGATAGAGTAGCGTTGCATGAAGAAATGTTGCAGACAAACATTTTCTTCATCATTACAGGCTTCATGTTCATTTTGTGATGCATTGGCAAATCCGGAACATCTATTGCAACATCAATGTTGGAGTTATGGTTAGGAATTTTAGTACTTTTTAAATAATATCAAACGTAATTCCAGCCTACTTTCTCTTGTTTCCGCTTTGTTGCTCAGATCAACGACAGTCGCATTCTCATACCCTACAAATTCAGTTTTTAATTAGACTACAACCAATACTCATATAATTAAATCCAACTTACTTCCCGGTGTATCCACTCCTCTCATTGGTGTGAAGTATTGCTGAGGTGTTTCATCAGCATTTCTAGACCTGCATGAAAATAAGGATACTTTCAAAATGTCTAAACGTCGGCCTCTTAAACAAGACTTAACTCTATGTTTATTCAACACATCTTGGGTACATTAATACGGCGCTGAACTATTAATAATATAAAATGACTTACAAAACACTCACTGCATCACTCTCTGTTCCCTTGAATCTTTTGCGCAAGTTCCTAATTCCAAAACCAAAATTTAAATTTCACAAAATTATTGAATGTACGATTTCTCCATATTATTGCAAGCGGTAGTGAAAACAATTTTACTTAAATTTGCCAATTACCCAAAGGCTATTTAAGTTTAAGTAATTGATTCTAATGATAACAGATTAGGGTTAGAGTTGACGTTTGGTTAAGCGTTAGAAGTAAACGACACGATATCGCTGATCCAGCTACCAGTTTAGGCATCCTAGTATTCAACCAAATGTATCGTCTATTACGACGATAGATTTACCATTAGAATTAGTGAGTCACCTTTCGAATGGACATTTTTACATTCGCAAATTCAGCTAGTAAAATAAGGTTAGCTAAATAATGTACCATAAGGCAGGTTTCTTCATAGGATCGTTGGCGCTGAACTTATATAAAATGTAGAACTTACTCATCAGTATCGCTTTCATCGGATTCCTCAATCCATTCGTTATTGACGCATTTGTACGCCTCATCCATCATACAATAACCGCCTACATAATACCGAAATATGAGATTACTGTTAGACAATGTGAACGTTTTTAATTACTTACGGTTCTTTTAGCGTCTCTGAAATCCGAAGTTGGTGCGCCCTCAACAAGTTCATATTTGCCCACAATTTACCTACATTATAACCCGTCTGTTCCCTCTTATACAAGTCATTCACGTGTTGAATGAAACACGATCTCATAACGGGAAACCGAAATACCAATTCGCAATTGAGCACGCCAGCTTGTTTAAACACCAGTGAGCACTTATTGGTAGATGACACATCAAGCCCCTTAATGTAGCAAGTGTGCTTAACTGGTCCAGTAGATTCCTCGGCTGAAATGGTCCATTGACTGAAGGAATCCGCGGACAGAAGTGCTGTCTCGTAGTTTTTCAAAACGGCGCCCTCTTTATCACGAACTGAGTAGCTCACCACAAATTTCGTCTCATTCATACCGATAACCCCACTTTCGCACAATAAAACTTGAACAAAATTGATGGTTTGGTTTCTTGTAGTATTCACTCGCTTACGTTTTGGCATAACGCGTAACCTTCACCAACTGGATTTGGCGCATATATTTCTAGTACTGAAGAAAATTGATAAAAACTTTCCAAAATTTACTTTTAATATATGTTATTATTGGTAAACTATATACATTACTTTGAGAATGGTGTATGCCAATCAAACAAGTTAAATGTTTCAAAAATTTGCTGTTCTGAAGAACAGAGTAAATAGGAGTAATAGTAAATAGCACACACTACAAGAATGCACGACCACTCGACTCGAAGTCTCGATCCGGAATGAGCACTGCCTCGTTTATTAGACGCTTAAGTGTATAGACTGATAAGAGCAAAGGCTTGGCGGCTTGACGCATGGGAAAAGACAAGCAATGTCTATGGAAAAGGAGGCCGATGATTTTTGGGGGTTTTCGAACATTTTAACGGAGGAGTGGTACTTTGCAACTCCCGAAAGTGGGATTGCGATCAACTAAAAATAATAAGGGCGAACATATTGAACCAGTTTGATTGAATCAGTTAATAAAATTCATCGTCGAAAATTGTAACTTTTAAAGATGAATATTAACTGCCCATAATAGGCTGAGCTAACCCTGTATATATTTAGAGGTCTCCCTAAATCACCCTCAATCATGACTTCACTTTTGAATTCCTTTTCTAACCTTCTTTTTATTACCAACACCCCATCAAATCACACTTTTGAGAATCATATTTACATAACTAACACCATAATATAAGTTCAAGTTAGTAAGCAGTTGTTCTTGAACAAGGAAAAAAATCACCAATTTATTAATCAACTAGATAACCCGTAGCGTTAAAAACGCTAATTATGAAGTGGTTTATCACTCAAATTACTTTACGTACAACCCGAAATGTAGTTTTGTACTGATTCCATAAACTCCACGGCTCACATTTATCACCGTCTAATAACCTAAAGCTTAAATTGTATAGCCAACTCGCACCTTTCACCCTACTGCTTTAAGTGGGAAACTTAGTTCCTTTCAGTTCTTATTAACGTTAGGTTCTTATCAACCTAACCTAACCTAAAAATTCAGTTCATGTTCTTATAATTTGCCAGTTCCAGTTCCTACATCATTCTAGATCCAGTTCAGTGTCAGGAACTGCAACCGAAACTGCATTAAATAACTCTGTTCCAAGAGTGGAACTGAAACAACGAGTAATATTCTCTCATGTTAGACCAGGGCAGCCGCCATTTTAGCTGTTCCACGTTCCTTTGTAGAAAATTCAAGTTTTTGTCTAACAATTTTACTTTATACACACAGTTTTTATTATTTTAAACATTAATATAATTAATTAATTTGATTAATTAATAATTTGTTAAATTAAAACACTGAATAAACAAGTTATAATTATTCAGTACTTTTGTGTGTGTTACGGGAATCAACGGGAGTTATTTCTGACAAGTCCATAATTTGTTTGGAATTTTAGTTCTTCCAGTCTATTACTTTTCTGGGATTCTAGTTTTTGACGGAGTCGATCGGCAGTCGTAGCATTCCTATCACCAAGTTTTCGATAGTGTTTTGTGTTGGCTCATCGGTGGTCTTAGTCATCTCTAGAAACCAAGCCAGTCTAGTTTTTTTTTGTGATTTGGAAATAACTATTTACACGGACAGAATTAACTCTAACAATAAGTAGTGAATTTACTCTTGAGTGACTCATTAAATTAACCTCCAGATTTACGACCTGGACGGCAAGAAATAAGTGACACTGACTTTAGCGACGAACAATAAGAATTCCAAGGAATTATATAAACTGAGCTATCGGAGCTATTGCAGAGTCAATAACAGTAACATTTGACAAACTTCCATTTTTAAGACACAATAATTAAGAATACAGACAAAACCTTGGGAAATACTTACAATTCGAATGGACCAATACAAACAAAGCAGAGTCAAAGCCAAAGCAAATATTTAAATATTTTAAGATAAGTGAAATTTGCAAATAATTGAAGGCCAGCCCAATTTAGGGTGTCTCTAAAATTCTCCTACACAATTTCATTCCAGATTTCTAAAATTTTCTCGACGGGCTTTTACCTGCACTTGATTCGTGCATGGCACTGGCATTCCTGTATAGATTTCCATGTATTTCCATGTTTTCCATTGTATAGAAAACCATATTCTAGTTATAAACAAAGTCAAACGAAACACCCTGAAAATCGAACCGGATGTCAACAACAAAAAAACAATTCCGGGTTACATTGGAGGCAATGGGGTTACAAGATTTTTTTTCTTAGAATCCTAAATTCGGACTAAAATTTAGGCGGAAGGTTGGTACCATTCTCAAGCAGGTAAGTGTAGAAAGTGGACGCGTCTGGAAATTTCAGCAAAATCATTTTTTAACTGGGAAAATTTGTGGTCAGTGCTTGCTCGTCCATGCTACTCCCTGAGAAATATTTTTTTTATAAAAATTAGGAAGTCATACTCAGGTTCCTGTTTCAAATCATTTTTCAGACGCGTTCCCTCCGAATTGAATTGAGGAACCAGTTCATTGCTGCCACTCAATCAGTGTGGACAACTTAATCAAATGGCTATTACAATCGAAATTCAGAAAAAAAAAATCCATTGTAGGGTCTCGACGAGACTAGTTTTGACATGGCACGTGTTTCATTCCAAAAGCGAAAAAGAGAAGTCTAGCCAAGGCGTAAGCATTTTTAGTATTTCGGCGTATCTTTTGCTATATACAAATACAAATGCTTCACGACACCAACTCTTCGTAGAATAACGTATCGGACCGCACACTGTACACATTTGTCAGCAACCACTGCATTATAAATGTCAATAACATATTTACTTGAACATTTTCGTAGTAGTTGTTGGACAAAAACAACACAACATGTTTTTTTGAACTCAAATGACACAAATAGGAACACAGCAGCAGCACTTCCGTACACATAACACGGGAGACTGAATTTCGATTGTACTAGCCCCAGTTCATTGCTGCCACTCAATCAGTGTGGACAACTTAATCAAATTTGTATTATCCGAAAAAATTAAATTTCTTGAGCAAGATGCCTACAATTGTTGGACTAAGTTGTAATTATTTTGTTACGATTATTTTGCCGCATTTTAACTAATGCGACGGCTCAATGCCAACCATTTTAACAACTCATCTGTTTCTACCCAATATAGGCCTCTTCATTATAGCTATGGCTATGGTGGTGGCGTTGCCGTATCCAGCCGACCAGACCCCCGGAACGAATCAACCACTAGGTACAAAGATCCCAGCGGTTGCCGATGATGGCGAAGACGCGGCAAAGAGGGAGACGGCCATAAGCGATGTAACCACACCTAGAAATGAGCTGTCAACGGTTGCCAACAATACAATGACGACTGAACCCGCCGGTATCCAAGATCCAACTGCTGAAATGGCAGTTAAGATTTTCAATTTGACTCAGGCAGCCAATGGAACTTCGTACATCACGGCGACCAACCAGGATAGATCTAAAGGTAAACAAAATTAAACTGTGACGGCAGTTGTGCGAAAAACTGAGCGTCGAAAGAAATGCGGGGAGGATGAGTAGCATGATACAAAACCGCACTCACGGTCAAAAGAAATGCGTAGATGAGGAGAAGTATGCGCATAAAACTTCTTTCAGCCGAAAGAAATGTGCAGTTGTACAGAAACATGACGTACATCCACTCACGGTCGTTAGAAATGTGTAGATAACATATGAAACGTGGATAAGTGCGTGACATAGAAAGTGTATTTGGTCTAATTTTGAATATTATTGGGCGAGCGAAGCGAAGTGAACGGAGCGTAGCGAAGCTCATGTGTTCCACTCGACGGCATTTTGTTGTCCGCTTTCTTGGTTCGGGAACCCAGAATTAAATTATATAGTACAGCGTTATTAATAAAATGGATGCTGGCTTAGTTCCCCACAATGAATTGAAAATCCCTTCTCCTTTAGAAGAACTACTGATTGCAATATTGCAAATGTTCATCCTGCTATATCAATTTATACAACAGAAGGCAAACAAATGCAAGGGCCATGTTTCCCCAAGATATCGAAACATTTTCCAGCAAACTACCGAATTGTCAAGAAGCGAGGAGACGAATCCCACACTCATATTAACATTACTTCGCTTCGCTCACCCTTCTGTGGCGAAACCGGTGACCGGACGACGTACATCCTTGTATCATGTTCCATCAGGTTAAACCGGAAGTGGGGAGGTAGTTACGAAAGTTGTCCGCCTTAACCAAGGATCTATTGATTACTCGTATACAAAATTTCAGTCAGAAAAGTCGTTCAACGAGTAGTCATGGAAGCGCGTTTAAAATATTTTCGGTTTATTAAAACCTGCTCTGCACTTGAACCGGCGAATTGGTAGTTATGAAAGTTGTCCGAATTAGCCAAAAGGACCTGTTGAAAGTTAGCAATTCATTCAAGTGTGTCCGAACATCAATTTGAGTTTGAGTTGAGTTAAAATATATTGTGTTTTAATAATAATTTTGATTCTTTTTATCTAGCGCGGGCTTTTACGTGCTCCGGGCATGACAAACCGTGCGATAAATATAAGTTTTGGCCCATTACTGAATATTGTTGCGAAGGTCTTGATTGCTTAGGCATTGCCCAGAATACAGGACACTGTTATAGAATTGGAGTAAGTTTATTTACACATATTTAACACGACTGAATTAGAACTGGTACTCACCTCTTCCGTCTTTCAATCTTGCAGGGATGCCAACTAGAGGGAGAACGGTGCCGGAATAATTTGGATTGTTGCAATAGTTTTTATGGCCCATACAAGTATTGCGCTGACGACAACCGCTGTCGGAAGGCTCAGGTGTTTATAATTTAGTTTGTTTATAAAGAACTTTGTGTATATACATTTACTAATTTGTCGGCCTTCGGAATTGGCCTTTCGCAGATGAAAATTTGTTCGCATTTTTAATGGATTGTTGCCAACTGTGTGAACAAAGGGCGCCGCCCTTCCCTAACTGCTTCAATAATGCAGATTTTGGTAGACGCATTTGTTCTCCATTTTATAACGTGGAAATTCAGTGATCTTCATTCGATGCAATTTGCTTTCCGTATAAAATCGGCCCATTTGATTTGCCTGACTAGTTTCCATGGACCTTCATACTTCTTACATATAAAATTAGCACAGTCAATATTTCCTTCGGTCGGTTTAACCTAAAGGTTCATTTTTAATACTCCCGCACGACTGAATTAGAACTACTCGTCACCTCTTCCGTCTTTCAATTGTTGCAGGAATGCCAGCGAGAGTTTCAACGGTGCGAGAGTAGTCACCAGTGTTGCAATAGTTTTGATAGCCCTCGCCTGTCTTGTCATGACGACAACCGCTGTCGGAAGGGTCAGGTATTTGTTTATAATTTAGTTTGTTTATATACATTTACTAATATAAAGGCATTAATGTTGAGTTCGATATGACCTCCTCGAGATGGGACACTCAATGTTAAAGAAACGTCCTAATTTTGGATTATATATGACCTCATCGAGACAGGATTCTAAATGCTAAAGATTTATGTCCTCTTAATGTTAGATTAGATACGACCTCATCCAGATAGGATTCTCAATGGTCCCAATGGTCTCAACGAACCGATAAATTCAAAATTCCGTCCCTTTATTCCATATATGGAAAGAACACTGATTCATAGAATCATTTATTTACAATTCTTAATCCATAGTGCCATAGTGTAACCTGCACAAGATCTGAGGATTGTTGTGGAAATGGATTCTGTTATTTGGGAAAGTGCAGGCTTGGGTCAACGTCATTAATAGGGGAAGGAACTCTTGAGTCTATGTAATTAATTACAATTACGTAATTGTAATTGAAAATTCAATTACAATTACAATTACATCGTCAATTACTTTTTCA
>JAQIXO010002218.1:0-10384 GCA_034700305.1 Protaphorura armata | reverse complement strand
CTAGTAGTAGTCCAATCTTGCTGATTAACGAACTCGTCCGGAGCTATGGCCCAAGGGTCCTGCACACCAAATTTGAACTGATTTGGTTAAGAAATGCGATCGCTAGACCGCGCACAACGGAACGAACAAACGACATGGACCATTGTATAGCTACAGACCTGTGGTCTTTCGCAATAAGTTTGGTAAATATTTAATACAAGACCTCAAATTCATATCAACACCTTGTTCACCAAATTGCAATGTAATATTTAGGCATAATAATCTTGAGGTACTTATATATGGTCCGTTAAAATGAAAAAGAGTTCGACATTCCAGTTAGCTCGGAATAATGATGACGGTACGTGTGTTGATTGATGGAGTCGAAGTCCAGGTTGTCCGCTAGTTCGTGTACTTAAAAACAGGTACAGTTTATCAAGAAAATTCAAGATATGTTCAATCTCCCGCTAACCGTCACAATGTTCACAACAATTGTAATTTTAATAATTCTGACTGTTTAATTGTTTAAACTAGCCGAATCCAAGACATCGGTTAGGTCGCCTGAAGTAACTAAATTTTTACAATTCATTCGCACTGATTATTTTGTAAGATTCACTACAGATGTCGACGTTCAAAAAAGTGAAGGCGAAATTGAATCACAACTCGAGTATTTCTCGGCAACAATTTTGACTACGATTCTTGTTGATTCCATCTACTGGGAGAAATACACAAACAACACCGTTCGTTAAACAATTCAAAATGCAATACTTGATACAAAATACAAAATTAATTTTGCACAAATTTATTATTTGCAAAATTGGAGTCATTTTAGAATTGTCGATTTTAGAATCATGCAGGATATCCAAGTCATATCCAAGGAGTATCCTCACATAATCTTGGCAATGTCCGCAGAAGAAACTCAAACTCCGAACACAAAATTACTGAGCAAATTATTCAAATGTCCACTACCAAGTGTGCATGTGGTCCTCACCCAAACAAGTGTGGATATGTTGTGCGCTGATCTTGGGTTTGTTTGAGCTGTTCTTGTAAATATTTTTTCCTTTCTCCTTCCCGTGCTGGTCTAATTAGACAATCGATAAGCATTTTTAATGTACGACTGCAGGACCAAAGCACACAAATATCAAAACAAACAAACAAACAAACAAACAAACAAACAATGGACAACATTCTGCGTCTAATACCTTCAGAACAATTTACCAATCACGACATTGTCAGATTATTGGAGTAAATTAAATTGTACTGGGACCAAATGGGGAAAACACTATCGTATCCCGAGAGTAATTAAAGACCCACGAAAATGTACTAATTCGTGGATCCCGGAAAATCCATTGGAATGTGGTTTGATTGAAATGAGTAAATTTTATAATTTAACACTAATTCATACAAACGATTTTGAAATCATGAGTAATGAAGAAAAAGATGGCGCAAGGGGGAGCATAATTCCCGATAGCATGTTGCACAGAGCCTTGGAAGACCAAGCAATAACTTACGCCATCATCGGAGGTACATTGCAGGAAGAGGGGTTTCAATTCATGGTCATCTTAGACAAGGGCACAATAGATGGAACGCATCAGAACGCGTTAATTTATTGTATGGATAGCATGACTTGGTTGCTGACTGGAGCAAGTATTCTTGGGGTAACAGTCATAACATCTACACGTGGGGATTGGATTCAAATATTGCTTTCAACTTTCGCAATATTGCTCGGCCAATCAGGGTCAATGACCCGTAGGCACAAAGGCGCATTCGTCTTCATTCTTTGGCTCTTTGGAACTCTCATCATTGGGAATGGTTACTCTGGAATTCTATTCTCATTGATGATTAAACGACCGTTTCCCTCAGTTCCGACCAATTTGAATGAGTTGTTGGATTCTGAACTATTCCTCGTCTCACCAGCTTCAGTCAATCATGAATCAGTACCAGTAAATTATTTGGAAGATATTGTGGTGGATCTCATGGGAATTCGGTCCAATGACACAAGAAAATACCAAGAGCTGCTTTATAGAACAAAGTTCCCCGTCTATGAGAATTATACACTAAGTTCTATATTTAAGGATGAGTTTTCCCGCCCGTGCGACGCGGGCTCCCGCGACGCGGTTTTTCTGAGATTGTAAAAATTGCAAAACACTTTTCAAAAAAATACAAACTTCACGTACCCTTCTAAGCAATAATGGACAGTTTAAAAAAAGTTTCAGACAAAAATATTGTAAGCCGTCTCCAGCGCATCGACGGCGCAATGGTTTCCGCCGGTTCTCCAGCTGCAATGGCGTCATTCCGATCCGCTGGAGTATAAATCGTTGAACAGGAATTCCCTTGTCCAGTATTCCCGGCAGAAAAGGATGAAAGGATTCCTGCTGTGATCCAAGCTTGAAGGGCAGAGTCAAAGGCTGTGCTCCCTGCCCCGAGGACAAAAGAATTGCTGACCACTTGGGGCGCCTTGGAACAATCAGCGCCATTACCTTGATAGTTCACTGGACAAAGCATTTATTGACCACAAGCTACAAACGTTGATGTCACACCGCTTCCGTCATCGCGGTACCCCTTGCATGCCATCCAGCGCGAGACTGGAGCAACTCCGATTCCGTTATCACCGACAATGGCGCCGATCGTCAATGTCCCTGTCATAGTAATAATGAGTCAGAAAATTTGTACCTAATTAATAATTAAATAATTAATTAATTAACATTTTAATTACAAACCATGATTATAGATGTCATGTGGTACAGCTGTCCGATTCTCTGGATCATACCACCCATAACCATCCAAACCAACCCATTTATCTCGTAAGAGTTCATGAGTAGCCCTGACTCCAGTGTCAATATTTCTTACAATCAATCCAGACCCATTGTTACCCCCGGGCATCGTCCAAACTTGTGGTACGCTCATTTGTTCCAGACCCGATTCTGCCCTGCGCATGCGCATGCCCAACCCATATGTGCTTGTGCTGATTGGTGGACCACTCACAGGGACTCTTCCCGCCAACACGGATTTTATATCAAATACGTCTTCCTCATAGATGGCAGACACGGCATCCATTCCCTCCAAGGCGGAGATAACGGCTTGATCAGCATGTTGTACATAAATTTCATTATTGATCCAAAAACTTTGAATTTTCAAAGCTGTTGGAGTTGAAATTTTTTCTAGGAATTCGAGGACAGGTTTTTGAGTAATTCTTGCGTGTTGTTCAAGCGCATAGTAACCGGCCGTTGTTCGTTCCCCATGTGTAGAAGTGGATGTGAAAGAAGACGCGACATTTTGTAGAACATCAGAAGTCCCTTCTTTCATGACCAAAAAAATATTAACATTGGATTTCATTTAGAGGGAAATTAGAAGGGAGTCTTTAACTTTTCCTGACTGCGGCCATGGCCGCGGCCGGGTCTTGCAGTAAAAATGTACAAGACAGGGTTAGGAGAATAAACTGCAAAGAGCACCTCATGTTTATGTAAGTATGTGTATGTTATAGGGACAATTTTTTGACAGAGGTTGACTAATTACTGACTATTCATGTAAAATTGGAGCAATTTATAGGTAGAATCGCTTACGTATAGTTGAATGCACAGTTCATGTCATTCATAAATCTGTCGTTCACACATCTATTTACACATGGAAAAAACCCAATGTAAAAAGTGAATGCAATGCCAAGCTGTGTATAGGGACGGAGGAATGGGAAAGGGAAGAAGTTCACACGCTTTCAGTGTAGGAGACGGTGGGTGTGTGGTATGAGGGTTCGGCTTGGGAGACATGGTTTACGGGTTCGAGTCATACCGTTTGGCAAATTTTTTTTGCTTATATTAAAATTCAAAAAGGGGAGGGACGAGGATTTTTGGTGGAGTGATAAGGCACTACTAAACCGTCAATTCAATTGACGGCCACGTGTTCACTAGTTAGATAATAATTCACATCGCAAATAACCTCGCCTTGATTTTAATCTATATATTTGAAGTACTCGAGTTCCCAGTTGTTAATTTTGGTAGGCAATTGCTTAGCCTGGTTTAATATTGCGGCCGTGGATAACTTTAGATTACAACATTCATTGGGAATTTATCATTAATATTTTTTATTGAAGTTTGAGATTGACACGTTTGTGCGATACAATAATCAGTACAATGTACAATAGTATGTGATTTTGAAGTGCATATACGCAAATCAATCATGCTCTAATTTTCTTATTCATGTATAATTTATTCGTGTACTTTTAATTTATATAATTACTTAATAAACCCATAATGTGTCATAGTTGTCCCCGCATTTATACATAGGAGTGACACCACTACTGGCGTCTCCCAAACCATCCGCCGATCCGATATCCTTAATTTATTTTCCTGTTCATTCCCATTTTATGTTCATCACAGTTAGACAGTGCCATCAAGGAGTCTTTGGTCAAACGGCCGCCATCCAAACATTTTCCATTTTTATGCACCACCGTGTGGAATGTCGCAACTATATTCTACACAGCAAGAAAATGTAGCTAGGAGAACGTCCAATTGGTTCCGGATGGAACAAGTAAATGAGTGTAGGCAACCACACACCTACGAAAGATTTGCATAGGTGAAAACATGTATGGCACATCATAACTTACAGTCGACTGCTCTGGCTACGTTTCAATAGCTTAGGAAACTGATACAAACTACAAAACAAATACACTACGTACAATTGCATTCTCAATTTCAAAAGACGATCTAGTAAAATGTGACATTCCTCTCTGGAGGGAACATCATGTGAGGATTTTCCATAGCTGGGCGAATTGCTACAAAGACAATATGTCTTGGGCAGTTGGAGGGCGGATCGGACAAGCTAAGAAATTGGAAATTCCGTACCCGTATTGGAACTGTTCCTGTGGTTATGAACCGAGACGTAATAATGGTATAAACAAGAAGATGTCATTTGTGAGTGTTACAATTGTTACGAAGCCAGACGGTACGAGTACATGTTCAATAGGATCTCCACTGTCAGACTTGTCGATTATTCGTACAATTCATCAAAACGTCATTTGAACTATAATTTTGAGTATAAAATATGATTTGCTTCCCAAACTTCAAGAAGCAAAGTAGAATTGAGTTTTATTGTTTCAATAATTTCAACTTTTATGAAAAAATGTGTACCAGATTGATCCTGCATTGTGGTTTTCGAATCCGATGCAGGATACTCTGAAGGCGACAAAAGGATCTTACTTCATAGTTACAGAGATTTTAGTGAGGCTTAGAAATTCTTTACACCTACACATATTCGTAGGGGTACTTGTTACTCGTATGGTGATACACCAGGATTGTACAAAATCGTTTATTTAATTATAAAGTACGTCATGGCTTCCCTCATTGAGAATGAGCGTTTCCTTTGAATAATTTATGTAGGTAGGACGTTATTGATATTTTCCGTTACATATGGTATGCTTAAATCGGGGTGCCGGGATATTAAACATTTTATCTATGAAATGAATTTTACTTTTATTGTTACCATATGTTTTTTTTTAATTTAGCTCTTTAATTATAATGACGCTAGGCAATGTATTCTACGATAAAATTTCCGTTTACCATGAAAGAAATAGTTTAAGATAGTACGTATTGAAGAGTCAATGTGAGAGGGCGGTCAGATGTAAGGGGACCCGAGTTATTAAATCAATAATTTCAGTTTGACTTACTTCTTATTGTGGTCTGGATTTTTATTTTACAAATGTCAAACTGAAATTCATACACACGGTGTGATAATGCCATACTAAATTCGAGAAAGTTATTTACACAGAATTACAGTGAATCTTCAGTTGTTGGAATGGGCGTGTACACGTGATCACCGAATGTTCAGAATGTGTGTGGGTATATTACTAGTATTTTCAATATTATCTGGACGATCCATTGCCCAAGATCTTGAAGTTGTTACCTTAGACGTGAAGTTTCCCTCACCTCGGCGTGGACCAATTGTAGTTTACGACGGTCAAGATTCAATTTATACATGGGGAGGTTCGGATGTTTACTGGAGTCGTGAGATATTCAAATTTAACATCTCTTCACAAATACTACAAGTAGTTGGAACTGTGAAGGATGGAGTGGCGGATTTCGGAAATGGTGTTTGGATCGGGGACGAGAATTTGTTGCACTTTGGTGGTCAGAATCCTATGACAGGGGATGCCACACCGGAAATCTATAATTTCAAATCTGATGATCCCGGTAATTGGAACCAGATTAGCCTCTTCCTTTCAAGTTGTTTTCTATGTGTTGGTGTCTGGGATAAAGGGGACACGTATATCATAGGAGGTCAGTCATTAAGTGCAGGTATAATGAATACGATTGTTAAGTATTCAAATGTGGATCATCGAACTGAAGTTTTCGCATACCTCCCAAGTCCAAGGAGTTCCGTGTCAGCAGTTTTAGATGAGAGTACAGGAAATATTTATATATTCGGCGGAACTAGGGGTTTTGCTTATTTGAATGACATAGAAAGATTTGACACGAGGAGTGGAGACGTGACCACGTTAGATGTAGTGTTGCCTCTACCAACGGAGGGTACATGTGCGGTTTGGAGTGGAAATGAAGCTTACCTTATTGGTGGATACGGAGGGCCGGGACCAAATAGTCATATCGTTCGATTCAACCCAAGTACGAATGAATTGTCGTCTGTAACTGCCACAAACTTCCCTGATGGACTTTATTGGGCTGGTTGCGTCTTTGTCGAGAAATTGAACCGAATCTATATTCTGGGAGGGCTCGACCCTACTGGATGGCACAGAGATCAAATTATGTACATTGATTTGAATCCAAAAAGTACAACAACGACTGACGAAACAAGAACAACACATACAATTTCTTCACAAAAATCTGAGTCATCTACTGATATCCCGATTGACTATGAGAGTTCGACTGAAGAAGCAATTTATCGTGACCCAATAAATGTTGGAGTATGTCACTGGAAAAAATGTATGGGCTGGGATGAATTCGGTCGAGAATGGGAAGGACGCCCTGAGAAAACAATGAGTCAAGATTGTCCAAGAACAGAGTCCGGAAACTCGACATGGGAATGTTTACCCAACGGCCAATTTGACGGAGACGCACCCAATTTCTCGAATTGTTCTACGAAATGGCTTGATGAACTTGTCGTAAGTAAAAAAACAAATTACATATAGTGATGCTAAAAACGAAGTTTCAATGGTACATGTATACAGGGAAATAGGACTGCAGCTATTTATTTACCAATATTAAGGAATAACACTTATGAAGCCAAGCATTCAAACAAGTCTGAATGGAAATTCTATGGGCACGAGATTCAAAAGATTTTAGACATTATACAGGATATCATCCAAAACCTTGAATTCGCGGGGCTTGAGGTCTTCAGTGGTTATGTTGATCATGCTCTCGCGATATGCTGGAATGTATTAACCAATCATGCACCCTGGAATCATGTTTCATCAGTATGAAATTTAATTACTATTCAACTAATGTCCCAATGAATGCATTATCCACGAATCTTAAACTTCTACAGGGAAGTCGGCCGCCTATAGGACTATCTATTTTGAAGACAATGGAATCCTGCCTTTTTGAGCTTTCGTCCAGAAAACTTGAGTCCGGAGAGGCCACAATTACTCCAGAAGTGTTTCAGTATGAAGAATACATGGTCATGACAGGAATATTGTTATCTTCAACGCGTGGAGTTGGCGGATCAGAAACACAACATATTGTTTCGTTCCCGGAAAATTGCAAATCAATTTCAAAAGAGTCCTGCATTGTCCTAACACTTGCTGTTGGTGAAAATGACCTAATTTACGTTGCCATGAAAATCAAATTAGGTTTTCCACCAATCGCACTACCTGGAAGCTCTAACACGTAATTTCGGAGTAAAGAGCCAATGTGTCGGGCTATCTTATATTTAATTTTGCTTCAATTTTAGATTGGGCCCATATGGTTATCCATTGAAGGACAAAGTATTAAATGGACCACTCATGACATTCAGTACTGCCGAATATATGGGAGATAACAATGGGACTGTGATTGAAATTAAAACACCATCTGGTAAAAAGAATTATTACAAACCAATATTGAATACAAAATTGTTGTTGGCTTCTGATATCAATACTCTCGATGTAACATACATATGTAACATATAACATGATTACAATGATTAGCAAATGTACAATGATTAATTTATCATTGTGTAGAGAATGTCACGATTACTTTCCGCCACCATATGGGTATGTCCGGTTCCAGAAATTACAATGTAACCCGGAAACTACATGACGGTGAAATCGCACAGGCCGTTCGCGATAGTTCAGTTTGTGTATTCTTGGACGAAAGAAATTTGTAATCACAGTTATTAATTTTACTTTGTCTGCAGTTCAAGTAATTAATTTGACACCTACTTCTATATTACTATGACAGATTATGGTCGACAGAAGGTTGCAAATTAGTTCGGACCTCAAGGTTGACTTCAATGTGCCGTTGTGATCGCCTCACCTATTTTGCACTTTTAATGGATATCCACAAATATAACGTAAATCAAAATATATCTCTTCGATTCCCCTCGATGATTTTCCTTCATTTTGTTACCTCTAAAATTCTTTGAACAGGAAAAGGATTATCCATTGGAACTTTTGACTATTGTACTTGGTGGACTGTCGATTCTATGTTTGATCATTTGCGTCATAGTATTTACAACGGACAATTCAAAAGATGGTCGAAGCCCCAGAATGTTCATTCTGAAACATTTATGCGTTTGTCTTATTCTAGCTAATGCTTTTATGCTGCTTCTGGTGGATAGGCATTATTTTTATTTGTCTGAGGTAAGATGGCGCGGAACAATCATCTGTATCCGTGTGAAATTAATAAAGATTTCCTTCAATGCTTAATTCAGGGTGTCTGCACTTCCGTTGCCGTCATGGCACAATATATTTTTTTGACCGCATTCCTCTGGATGGGAATCGAGGGATATTACTTATTCCGAAACGTTGTTTATGTTTTCGACGTGACCGCGGACTCGAAGACGCTCTGGATGTTCAGACTCGTAGCATTCGGACTGCCGGTCCTAATTATAGGTTCAACAAGTGTCATCGGAATACTGAAGAAGGATGTTGTTTTTGGTGGCATCAATCTGTGAGGATTTTTTTCTCATATATTCGAATTTAATTTTTTTGAAATTAAATTTAATTTTGTCATATTGATTCCGTAGCTGCTGGTTGGAAGGATATTATATTTGGAGTTTTCTTGCCCCGGTTGCCGTCATTCTTGTGGTAAGGCTGTTATACACATACTGTAAACCCGTGTCTTAGCCTTAAAAATGCTAACCTAGACGAAATATATTTCATCAAAATAACTAAACGGTAAAAGTAAACAGTTCACTCTTTCCACCGCCATCTCGTGTGCATCCATATGATGTAATGTTAACTTCAAGATAACATAAAGAACTTCAAAGTTTTGAGATACGTTTGTCCTGCGGATTGTAGCCATTGCAGTCTCATCCAATCAGAACTTGAGAATGAGCTAGGAGGGGCGGCCTGACTACGTGATATGTGAAATCACGTAAAACTGATTAAACTGCTAAGAAAACTCCGTAAATTAAATCATTGGTGATTATACACGTTCAGGAGAATCTCATAAGAATTGTAATATGTTTATTAATCAGTATTTTTTAACAAAAATGACCAACATTCAAGTGAGAAAATAGTGTCTGTAGAACAGCACTGTGTATTTGGCTACTCACAAGATTGAAGTGGCCGTTGGTAGGAACGAGCAGAGCTCCTTTAGTCTGAATCCTATAAGAGGGATAGAAAAATCCTGTCCCAACAACCTCTGCACTCAACCGTATATTTTACAGAAAATAACGACTTTCGTTTATCTCCTCCTTTTCCCTCTCATTTTAGCCACCAAATGCTGAAGGCAGAACAATCAGAATGACATAATGACATGCAGTATAATATTAAGTTGATATTCTTACCCACTCTTTCTTTAGGGGAATACAGTCGCAGTATTTCTGGCCGTAGGAGCTGCCTCCAAATCCCAAAAGAATTTCATTCAATCACAGCTGAATACACAAGTATTTCGGTAAGAGTACTCACAACACTCATTGGTAATAACCTTACCGACTCTGGGTAATATTGTCATTATATTATAATTTTGGAAGATTTCGAATTCGGGGATTTCTTGGACTAACGATCACCCTTGGGTTATCTTGGATATTTGGATTCTTTCTTCTCATCGAGGACTCCGTTGCATCCATTGTGACTTCTTATATATTTTGTATTCTCATTGGATCCCAGGTAATTTCATAGAGATTACAGGGATTACTTTTCCTGATCAATTGTGTTGACGACGCTTTTAAATTCATAGGGTACTAGAAAACCCGATACCAGACTGAGTCTGGTATACCGTAGCGAAACGGCAAGGACTGCCTGCAAAACTATTCTAAG
>JAQIXO010002217.1:0-10386 GCA_034700305.1 Protaphorura armata | reverse complement strand
TACAATGCCTTCCGAATTGAGCGAATGGGAAGAGGAATCCGACTCGAAATATCAACGTTGACGAGTGATGAATTACAAAATGCGGTTTCAGACATATTGACGAACAAAACGTGAGTTCCCATCCTGGAATGGTTCTATTTTAAAAGAACACTCTGATTTCTTATCAATTTATTTTTATTTATAGATACAAAGAGAATATGAGAAAAACAGCGAAACTCTTCAAAGACCGTCCAGAGCAACCAATCGATAGAGCAGTATGGTGGACAGAGTATGTTTTACGGCATGATGACCTTTCTCACCTTAGACCCTTGTCAATGTATCAGACTTGGTATCAGCGACGACTTCTTGATGTTTGGTTATTTGTATTTTTGGCTGTAGCTATCACAGTATTCGGCATCTGTTTTGTGCTCATAAAATTAATAAAAATGTTATGTTTTTCTAAATCCATATCTGTCTCAAAAAGTAAGAAGACAAAGTAGAGCGTAAGATGCATGTATGCTGTAAGGTAAAGGTAGTTTAGTACAAAATTTGCAAGTACAAATAGTATATACGCAAACTTTTTGTGAGCACGGTTGTGATTAATAAAATTGTGATGACTGATCCGAATTGCATCGAACATTTGTGTTTATTTTTTGTGAAGGAGTTTTGTAAAAAAAATTAAAAACTAAGAGTTTACAGCTTAGTTATGATGATAGGGTGCCCCATTGTTTGTTCGATTTTTGGCTAGTCCGAGAACTAGTCCAAAGTAATAAAGTAAATAGTATATATTTCATAGTATAGTGTAAAATAGTAATCATTAGTGAGAATTGTCTTCATCTATTACACGAGTGACGAGTCTAAACTAAACCCGACCGGAACGGACGTCAAAATCAAAACCATTGGGATTTTGGGATACCTTTTTTGAATTTATAGCTGTCGACCTTGGCGTACCTGTGCCACCAGTATTTTATAGATTCATTTAAAAGTACATTAGGATCGGAAGTATACTTGTATAATTATATCATTTGTATTAGAAATGAGCATTTCGATTTAACACAACTCCCTGTGAAAACGAAACTACATGGTAAAATTCAACGTTTTTTTTACAAAGAAAGAATTCATTCCGACCATGCCGAAGGGTGTAATCATCAAATCATTAAATTAAAACAAAACTAATTTTTTTGTTAAAAAATCGAGGGACATTCATTCCTTTTGATCTGTTACATCTGAAATGTAATTTTACAAATTCTAGGAAGTAATTAATACAATTACAAGAAATATGTAATTTTTTGTAAGTAATGAATTACAAGTACATGTAGTTAACCATTTTAGTGGAAATTAATTACAAGTACAGATTTGAACTATAAGTAAAAAGAAATCAGTCATGTAAATAATAATTTTCGAAACAGATTAATAATCTTGCAAAATAAATGCCAATCTTAGGCGTACCAGACAACATAATTTGGAAGTGATTAAATTCCTCCGATTACAAATTATACGCGGCGAAATTACAAATACAATTGCTACGCACGATTTTGAAAGTAATGAATTTTGAAATTATTACAAACAGGGACCACCCTTCTTTTTAATGTGATTAATTACATTTGAAATACTATAATTCCCAAAATATTTTACGGGAATTTGGTGGTAGGATATTGATCGTACTTGCGACCTACACACTACAACTGAATTTTTATTTTCTGGTCACTCAGTTGTGAATTGTGATGTTCCAATTAGGACTATAATTCATACAAACCTGAACATTCGGCATTACCTTTGTACAGGGGGGCATCAAAAACTAAGCATCTTTTAATGCAAGTCCAAGTATGACGAAGGCCGCAAGCTGAAACACCCTGTACGTCCAGCAACTGCAGTTTATGTAATAGTATTTAACAAGGAGTTTTTATTGAATTAAAATTTGACAACTAGCCAGATCAACTGTCACATCCAAGGTTAACAGACCGACTTAACTACGATACATGGTCAGCTCAGATTTTTCTGACATGTTTTTAACCACAAGTTCCTTCCATCTCGTTGATATTATATAAATAACACACTATCTGCTTCATTATCTGTATTTGTGTTTACAAATAATCAGCCATCACTGCCTTGTGTATTTTATTTACTTTAGTTGTGAGTTTGAGTTGCTCCCCTAAGTCATGATTGTTAAATAGCACATAGGAAGATAAATCGTATCGTTCGCCGTGAACACACAAACATAGGAGTATTAAATTCAATCATTACATAATTTTGAGCAACAATTCTTGGATACCTTTCTGTGACTGTGACTGAACTGGATAATTGTAGCAATAATTTTACTCAGAAAAATAATGAAGTTTGTATATCAATTTACCATAATAGCATTCATTTTTATTATAAACTCTGTGAATACCGCGAATGTTTTATTTTTCTTTGCTGTTGGAACTTATTCCCATCGAATCACAGTTTGGCCATTAGTTGAGAAATTAGTTGAACGTGGTCATGACGTGACCTTCATTCAACCATATCATCCGAAGAAACCAAACCCGAAAGTTAAAGAATTTTTCCCTAAGGAATTTCAAGAATACATGAAAACACGGAACCGAGTGACCGGAGGTGATCTGGATACATTGAACGCACGAATTCAGAATGGACGTAAAGATGCTCCCAAAATAGTTCATATTCTTGGATCAATAGCTCTGGATGTGTGTGAGACATTTGTTAACTTTGATGAAACAAAAGAATTTGTGAAAAATTCAAAATTTGACTTGGTTATTTTGGACGGATTATTCAATGAGTGTGGACTTGGATTTGCACACAAGTTTAAAGCGAAGGTTATGATTTTTGGAACAACCAGTTTATTTGCTTGGCATTATGAACCCTACGGTATTCCTGTGGAATCTTCCTGGTTACCTGAACTCCATTTGTCATTCCAATATCCAATGTCGTTTCTGGAAAGACTACAGAGTACACTCATCATTCCAATGAATTATTTTTACCGGTCCTGGGTCTATTTTCCAGCTTTGGAAGAAATTTTAAGGAAGGGGTTAAATATTCAGGACATGCCGTCCGTGCAACAAATGGAACAAAATGTTAGTTTAATTTTGCTCAATACACACTTTAGTGAAGAATTCGCGAGGTCACTCCCACCTTTCGTAGTGCCTGTCGGGGGAGTGCACGTGGACAACAAGGAACAGCAACAAAAGTTACCCGAAGTGAGTTCGAGATTGATAATAATTAATTTTCATAATGCATGCAATCTAACGTTAAACACATTTGATAATACATTTTTATGATCCCTTTTTATATTTTGACTCATTTTCATGGGGTACAAAGACAATTTTAGATATTTAGTTTAGTTGTGCCATCTTAACTAGCAGTTTCTCATATTTTTGAGGTTCAGGATTATCGTAAATAATATCTGGTATAATTGGAATTTTAGACTCTTCCCTTTGCAAGTTGGGCACTACTATTTCATTTCTCTATTCGGAGGTTATCAGACAGTATTGTTAAGTGACCTCTGACTGACGGGTCACCAAGTAATGCTAACCTAGTGATGTCGATACTGAGGCTAGTCTGGTCGCAGCCTGCCCTGTTAACTATGAATCACATTTATAACAAAAAAGTGTTGACTTCGATCAGAATTTGTCGCCGTTTTCGGATTAAAACGAGAAACATCCTTAGCCCCCCCTTCATGGATTTTTCTTCAAGAAACTTTTTTCGAATTTAAAGAAATGTGAAATTTTGGATTATAACGATTTGAAAAAATTCTGAGAATTTTAGTTTCCACAGTTTTTGAAAACAATTTTGAGAATTTTTGGTTCTCACAGGTATTGGAGATTTTTTTTACAATTTCTGGTTATCCCACGATTTTCAGTAAACTTTATTTGCCATTTCTGGTGAATTTTTGGTTAGGTCGAGTACTATAGCCCAGTTCAATTGTTTTTCAAGTTTATTAAGTTTTCTTTTGAAAATAATGTTCCACTACAACTTCTGCATATTTGTTAGTATTCTTACCTCGTAGTCGATTTTGATTTAGCAATATTAAACCAATATACTTTAATCATATTCAGGTTACTTCTCATAGTTCTTCAACATTGAGTGAAGACAAAATAATTCAATTGTATCGTAAAGAATAAAAAATATCAATAAGTAGCTCCGATTTCGTTTATTAGTCACATCACAGTCAGTCACATAGTGGCTATATTCAAAATTTCAATGATTCCTGGCTGACACCACTGACTGACCATTATTGCATATCATCGCATGTTATTTATGCTGACCAACGCAATTTCTTGAACAGATTTTCACGAAGCGATTATAAATACAAATTATAAGAAAACTTGAGGTCTAAAAGAATTGAATTGACAATTGACTGGAAAATTTTCAGAATTAGAAGTAGGTATTTATTTCTCACTCACACTTTGCACAAATCGGTAGTAGTGAAACACGGAATTCGATACATATTGAAATATGTCGAAAAACAATTAACATGAATCATTGGGACTGAAAACTTGATTTATAATTGGAATTCGAAATCACTTTTACACAGAACGTGGCCAAATTCATTCAAGACTCTGGAGACTCTGGATTCATTTTCGTTAGTTTTGGAAGTATGGCCAAAATTGGTCTTGCACCACCAGCACTGCAAAAAATATTTTATGATGTGTTTCGGAACAGTAAAGTAAGATTTGTGTGGAAGTGGGAAGGTGAGCGTCCAGCCGATATGCCGGACAATGTTCTCACAGCTGATTGGATGCCTCAGCAAGCAATTCTGGGTAAAAAATTATAAACCGAAATAAGTATTAATTAAAAATATAATTTGCATTAAATAATTTCAATGTTTTTTTCTTTCTTCGTACCAGCACATCCGAAAATCAAAGCTTTCATTACACACGGAGGTCTGATGAGTATGCAAGAAGCCATTTTGTCCGAAGTCCCCATGATAGTTTTCCCAATATTTGCAGAACAAGACTACAATTCCTTCCGCGTTGAACGAACTGGACGAGGAGTTCGGCTTGAAATAGCAACTTTGACGAGTGTGGAGCTGCAGAATGCAGTCAATGAAATTTTGTCGAATCAAACGTGAGTGAATTTTAATTAGAAACACTATAAAAACTATACACAGGTGCGCATTTCAAATCCATTAATTTTTGGTAACAATTTGGCAGATATAAAGAGAATATGAAGAAAACTGCAAAACTTTTCAAAGATCGACCAGCGCAACCAATTGATACAGCAGTATGGTGGACTGAGTACGTTCTCCGGCATGATGACCTTTCTCACCTTAAACCTTTGTCAATGCACCAGACTTGGTTCCAGCGACGACTTTTAGATGTTTGGTTATTTGTATTTTCTGTAATAGGAATTTCTGCTTTTATAATTTCCTTTGTACTCTTAAAAATATTTTCATTCTTATTCTGTTCCAAATCCAAATCATCATTATCTGTGCCAAATTCCAAAAAAGTTCGGTGAAGTATATCAAGTGTGTAGTGGACACACAGTGCAGTGTTAAAATCATTGCAGAATGATCCGAGAGTATTTCGCAATATATGAATAAATGAATTCAGTACGGACAGCAAGGTGTACGATTTTATTCCTGAAGGTTTTTTCACTCTTCGCTAGGCAAATTATAAGCCTTGGGGTATTTTGTGTTGTCTATTGACTTCTTCTACGAGAAATACGTAGCGTTACTTGACAAAATCTGCCTATTGTGAATGTCCACAAATGTGCGTATTTTTTAGCCAGCAGTTAAGCTAGCAGTTTAGACCTCTAACTACGCGAAAGCCATAATCAAATTCTCTCTAAACTGCCCTTGATTACCATGGAAATGACTGATATTAAAACAAAGTGCCACTTGAGACGAAAGTGGAAGTCATTAGATTCTAAAATGACTCAATAATTTTCTGTACTTCTCTTCCACTTACTAGTGATGAGACTGCCCGGTGATTTCGACATGAATCCGATTCGTGCATTCATAAGATACTTTTGTCGCCGGCACACCTGCAAGAAATTTCTTCTTATAGTGATAGGGATTTATGTGGTATTATTGTTTGGACTAATAATCGTCTTGAGTAGTGGTAGTAGTATTCGCAAGGACAAGGATCTGAAATTGGACCAGGACAGAAATGTCAGGACAGGCCAGGACGTACTACAAGGTTTAGTTACAAAGGGTATGGACATAGAGGTCATACACACAAATGTAAGTGTGGACAATAATAGTCTGGTCATACAGCCTACAGCAAATCTCACAAGTAAGTTGGGTCAATTACAGGGATTTCATGAACAAATTTTTCAATATGCAGAAATGCATTCTTTAATTAGATATTTATTGTCATGTATTAATTTTCAGAGCTCAAATGTTATGTCTGCTCCGGAGTCACTGAAGGGGTAGTTCTAGGATGCACGGATGATCGAGTTGTGAAAAAAGCGATAAAATTTAGGCAAAGCTGTGATAAGAATGATGATACCGTGTGTATTAAATTGACTGAAATGAGAGGTACGAACAGTTATACACATGAACATATGTTCAAAATATTTGAAGTGCTAAGCGATTGAGCCTATTAAAGAATTCCACGATACAATTTTGCGTATTATTTATTAGCAATAAATTAAGCATATATTTTTTTTAATTTCTACCTAGATGATGGAGACACTAATACGACGAGACTTTGTGGGAGGAGACTCCCGGGTGAAAAAGATGGATGTGTGGAAGTCTTGGATGAGGACAATGGGAGATTGCTTTCCGAACGCTGTGTGTGTACCAAAAATCTCTGTAATTAAATCAATTGGATCGTAGAAAATCACGACCACGGACACAGAGAATTCGAATGGGCTCTAATTCTTGGTTTTGCTCTTTAAGATTTCTAGAGTGCGGTTTATGAAATAAAGAGCAGATAAATGAAATCTGCGATTTTTGTTATGATTAACATTTCACCAAAGTTTTTTACTGTCATAAAATTTTGAGGGTGATTTTTGAGTCAGAGTTTATACAATGTTTTTGTAGAACTCTGGGGCTGACTCCCAACTATCCGTGTCTCCCGTTTCAAAGATTGGGTCAATGTCAGGACTTCCTTTTTTATTGAACATGGTATACAAAGCTGCGCGTAGGTGATGTGGTGAATGACCGGTGGACTGTTTCCACAATGAAACGAAAGGCCAAATTCTTAGAAATGCCCCTGGATTTTCTGGCTGAAAAATTTCATGCTTACTAAATTCAAAAAAAGGAAAACGTCAATTTTGATAATTACACTGAACTAATCTTAAAAATAATCTTTTATTTCATTTCATATTTTTACTTGGCAGAAATGAATGTATTTAGAATTCTTCCAGGAAGAATCATAATTGGAATGGACATTCGTATCTTCGGCGATGAATAGGTCAATTCTGGCATTGGTCCTTCAATACGGATTCCGTCCTAAAAATATGTTTAATGTATTATTTATTCCCATAATATTTGCCATTTGTATTTTCTAATTACGTCTCCACTGGTGGTATTTTTGTCCGATGACTTAAAATGGACATTACCGGAACGACCGAAGCCGAATGTGGTGCAACTTGTCGGTCGAAAATTCAACATTTCGTACTATAATATCATAATATATTATTAATTATGGAAATCATAATCATATTCACAAAAATCCACAAGTGGACATAACAAACATATATTTGTTGTGTTTGCCGTCACTTATTTATACCTTGGGTGTTTGACACTCATGAATGGCTGTAATCATCTGTGAAATATATTTGTCCAGTGAGTACAAACTTAGCCGTGGGATTAAATCTCCATAATGTACTGCGGTAGTAATAAAACTACTGGCCCAATCACTCGCTTTCGAGTTAACAACTCCTCCTAAAAATAATACAAAGTTTAAGCAGTAAAAAGTAAATTGAATAAAATTGGTAGTTCAAATAAAAATTGTAGCAGTACGTACCTGGTGGAGAAAAAGCGTAAACATTCAAGTTTGGAAATTCTGGTCGTAATATCATTCCCAGCACTGTAGCAATGGCTCCACCCATGCTATATCCTGAATAATTTCAAAATGAACCACTTTAAGCATTGCCTATCAGAGTTACTTTGAAACATACCAGTCAGAACTAGTTTGTAGTCCGGATAAAACGCTTGGATTATCTTCAAATATTTCTGCACTTTCTTATATGCATTTCGAGCAGACATAAGGAATCCGTGGTGTACCTAAAAACACCACATGAATACAGTACTGTGTAACATTGTAATTCCAGTGTCTAACAAACCAAAAAATTATCAGGAAGTCCAGGGATATCCACAGGAACCGGCCATGCTGTCAAAGATGTGAAGAAGTCCATGTCAGATGCACTACCACGAACAGTTATGACGTAAGATTTATAGTGATGATCCACAGTGAGACAAAATGGGCTTTCATAAAAATCATTGTGGAAAGATGCATAGATTAAATCAACCTCTGTCAGAAGTGTCATTTCAATCATTTTAATTAAAGAGGCAGTATTTCGATGCCACCAATCATCTCCTTCAATTTTAGCTCCATCTGGCCTTTTTGGTGTTCAAATCAAATCATATCAATCGTAATTAAATTCATGAGTCACTTTTGGATTAATGTATGTATTGTATTATTGTATCCAAATATTGTATCAGATTTACCTGTTTCTCACATTAGCACACGATAACATATTTTTCCAAATTAGCCTGTGCCCCAGAAGAGGAAACCCTCCATTGTCACGGACAAATCCGTCCCACCCATAAATAATATAAATGTATTTGTGGTAATGTTTCAATAGAGAAATTTCATGAGCGTCCAAAGGATCACATTTTTCAAAATACATTCTTTCGGTCTCTTTATCGGGATGGACCGTGTAAGAAAATGATTCCTTGGCATTGGAATTTGCATTTGGAATTGGATCCCTCGTGCATGAATCATAATCCTCTAGACTAAGTTTCCATGCTGGTAAAGCAAAAGTTCCGACTAGGATATCAGTCAGGACCAAATCATAATCTTGGACAAAGTGGGCAAATATTTCTGAAAGTATTTCGACAATATTTTAGCCGGAAAACGTGCAAAACACAAGTTAAGCAAAGTGTGATCGTTTTATAAATGTCCGCATACTTCCAACTTCTTTAAAACCCTCCCTCGTCGACTTATTTTTCAGACATGGCGCATATGGAAATCGCCAGTACCAGAGTCTAAGGCGTCTTTCCCAGTATCGAGATCTCCGAGTTTCTGGGAGTTCAGAGATACTTAGCCCAACGATTTCCTCAGGTGGTTTTATTTTCAAATACTCTCTTCCCAAAGGATCAAATATCAATGCCCAACATGAAGCAAATACAACTGCGGACATAATGTTCATTACTAAATAACCTGTAAAATACACACAAATGCATTCATAATTAGAGTACCCCCAGTAGTAGGAAGAAAATCACAACCTTACATCGTATTCGCGATCTCAGACTAAAGTTCGGTATACCAGAACATCCAAAAGGATCAAACCAAAACCAAAGGATTCCAGAAATATTCCAACCTAACTCATCAGCTCTGCGATTATCCTGTAGTGTGTTTAAATAATGATCAAATATCTAGATAATTTTCAACAGTTACTTTTTTACTATAAAAATCACCTCAAGTATAATATTAATGGTACGCGTCTCCTTATCCCGGTGTTCATAACTCCTCCATTTGAACTAACGTCAAAAAGCCAAATGTCAAGGGCCCAAATGAGTGGAATGAGAGCAAAATGGCCGTAGAAGTAAACCATCACGTATTTTGCATTAGAACAGTCCTCTAAATTATGAACATCCACGAAATACACTACAATTGATCCAATCATCCTGAAATGGTAATTAGATTGTTATCGTAATTAAAGTTCTTGGTCATTGATTGTTAAATATTGAAGTATTATTCATTTTAATTGTCAAAAAAATAACTGCTATTTTACCATAAAACCTGTATAATGAAAAAGTCCAAAAAACTTGCTTGAACGAAATCATCTGTTCCAACGCTCCATCGTCTTCCGAATAGAACTAACGCCGGCATATTAAGAGTAATCACTTTATAAAAACAGCTGGAGCTAATTTTTGATGATAGAAAGTCTGTCGTGCAAAAATTAATTGAATTGACTGTCTGGATGGAATAGAAAGAAATCAGTCCGTATTCCTCAACAACAACAAAAGACAATTACAAAATCAACAAACAAATTTGTTGTCATTGGAATGAATTGCTACACGTACTTTGATGATACTTGGAAATAATTATTACTACAATTACAAAATTACAATTAATAATTTTTATTAATCAGGTCAAAATTTTATTGAAATTCCGCATTGATCCAAACATGTATTCCATTCCACTTGTTTTGCTCGGATTAGGTTTTGTAATTTTGCTTAGTTTTGGTAACACATTGGGTGAGTGAGTGTTTAAGTAATATTACAGTAATAGG
>JAQIXO010002216.1:0-10389 GCA_034700305.1 Protaphorura armata | reverse complement strand
GACATTTTGTAATTCTTGAATTCTTTGCTGATTCTGATGACACTATAAATAAAACCACATCTAAATCTAAATCTAAAATCTATCAGTGAATGCCTGTGCTCTATGACAAGCCATCCATAGAGCATATGATGCAACTATAATAACAGCTACGAAAGATACTGTCAGAATCCAATCTGAAATATTTGTCAGTGCAATTAATGCGTATAAACATGTAATTAACACCATTGTAATTACAAAAAGAATGGGAGGTATGTATCTATTTATGAATTCCTCTGCATGTCTGAACATGACGTGATGAGCTCTGGAGATGACTCGAAGCTTTTCCTTAACATGAAGTGGTGTGTTTGGCTTAGAACTGTAATGTAATCAAATGTAATGTAAACATTATAATTAATTGGAACAGAATTATATTGAAGGTAGAACTCGGGAAATAACGTAGTAATGACGTCATACCATGTATTTTTCTCCAACCAGCAAATAGTACTGTTGACATATATATAGGCGCAAAGAGCTGTTGTAACAAAAATAAAACCATCTGTGACTGCATAGCAAAAGAATGCAAATGAGACGAGGACGTATGACCCAGGGAAAACAACCACTTGAAACAGCCACAGAATCTTCCATTTCAAATTGAGAATACCATAAATCAAGGGGAAAATGGACGTTTCCCCTACAAGGACTACTCCAATAAGTATTTTGGCAAATTTTTCGGCTGAATCAACCATCACGTCTTTTTTCTTCATCCCATGGGAACTCACTAAAAATTGAAATATAATATAATGAGTAATTTTGTTAATGTAGAGTGTGGAATAAAAACTCACTCAATTTTTCATTGAAGAGGAGGATTCCATTCCAAAGAGTCGGAACGTCCATGTTTGAAGAAAACACTACTAATAGTAAATACGTTAGTATGAATACTGCGATTCCAAAAACTCCAGACACAACGTCTTCAGAAGATACGTCAATAAATATCAAAGTAAACGCGAAATAAATGATAAGACATGCTCTGACGATTAAACAGAATTTCAATACATTTCTGCAACGGCCGAGATCTACTTTTGAATTTAATCCCTTCATTCTTCTTTCCTTTTTGTCCCATTTCCAAGGTGCAATCCCGATCTTAGAGACACATGTGAATAAACAATCCAGAATTTTGAACGTTTTATCGGAAATCATGACTGCGGATTGAATTAAATTTCAAGAAACGATTTTTTTTAATTCACGCCTTCGTCCTGAACTGGTGACGGAGGAATGTTGTGTCAAAATGTAACGGACGACGGCTATGGATGTTAACGAAATAATTTAGTTGTGTTTCTGGGCTCACTCCACTCACGAGGGAAGACTGGGAGCTGTAAAATTAAAGTCTCGTAAAGCGTTCCCTTTTTCATCAGCTTCGTCAAACTACACCTGTTTCGTCATAAGGAATTTAGATTTTGAAATTAAGAAATCGTAGTTTATTTTGACCACTCAGAAATTTTCAGAAGCACATGGGTCTGAAATGAAATCCAATGACATCTCAAAAACGTTCGAACGAAATCTGTCTACAAGTGCCTCCGTCCTTCTCTCGTGAGTATTGAATTAATTTATTCATCATCGGATCAATATTGCTCAGTTCCATTTCTATTTTGGTTTTAGGATTTCGTGCTAATGGTAATATACCTTTCTAAGGTATAAATTAAACAGTGGAAATTCATGAGACTTTTATTAAAGGTTTTTCTTGCCGGTTGGCTCGTTTACGGATGTGGGAAGTTTAACAAAGTTGAACTAGAATTCACACTCTACAAAATCAAATGGTTGATTTATTAAGGGAAAGGTTGGCAGCAAACCCTTTTATATTTTTTACAGCATGGTCGTTTCATTAATTATGAAACGTGGGGAGGTAGAAGTGGTCGCTTTCCATAGTTCATAGTACATGATGAACGATACCCTTGGAGAGTTCCAAGCGAAACTAGCACATCAACCCCCTAAATGGTTAAGAAATATTTTAGAAATTGGAAAATGTTAAGGGATGGCACGGATGGCATATTTACTATACAAAAATTATTCATAGATTATTCCAATAACACACAATAACAACACACGTGTCACATTCAGAAAAAACGGGGCAAATACATATTTCCACTAATGAGTAGGTATTCATAGTCCTTAAATATGTATGTGTCGGTGTGCAGTAGGGATGCACCGGATAGTGGTATCCGGCCTATGGCCGGATACCGAATACCCCGATCCGACCAATTTTGAAAACCGGATTATCCGGCCGGATAATGAAAACTGTGCAAGTGGGGTGTCTATGAACAGCTACAATCGAGCACTACACGTCTGTCATAGTTGTTTCGATGTTAGCCTACATTGGTGGACCATTTCCCAGGTTAATGAGTACCAGAGACTTTGTCCTTGACCTGTGACCTCGAGGTTTGACTGTAGAGAAAAATGGCTAAGGAAAAAGTTGCTTGTCTCGACGGGCGCAACAACTTTTGTAGAGAGCAGTCTTGAGGTTAAGAGGGGACCAAATGACTGGACCTCTGGCGCCATCTCTGCAATCGATCATAGATTCAAATACTACAGGTCACCGACTACACATTCGAATGTTTGAAGAGTTGAAAATGTCTGAGTAATTTTCGGAACTGGAACAATAAAACTGGGGTTATTTACACTCCCATGTCCCACGTGTATGAAATTTTTGATCATAAAATCCCAGATCGTGAAATCGTGATCATGCATTCGCCATTGTCATGTAGATCAAAGTCAATTTCAACAATTCAAATTCATATAAAGTCGTACATAATCTCTGCATGATATAATTAATTAAATTGGATTATAAATAAAATAACCAATCGACTGATCTTAGTCGTAGTGTGACTGCAATTTAAAAAATAATTCGGGCCGACCGGCTGACCACTTCCCATTCTGACTGCCGTACTCAACCACAGGTGATACGAATCCGAAGCCAGATTAGTATTCCATTCATTTTAATCCTAGCTTAGTTAGTTAATTAATTATACCTTATATAATTTTGCCATCTTGAATTTGGATTATTTTGTTCCATTCCTTTACTGGCGTTCTTCCAAATTACAACAATTTTATCTTTTATCCTTCTTCATTGCCGTGTTGATAATTGATGAAGTAATTAATTACAGATCGGACAAAACTCTCATGGAGCACCAACTGACATGTCTCCTCCTTAACGTTGAGGTTATTGATTTGAAGAGATGTTGCTGTGAGATATCGCTCCCACTAGATTAACATAACCTATCAGATTGGGAGACCGCCTATACGGACTCTTAGAATCTCATATACGGAGTACTATCCAATCTCTCATGTGGAGGGAAAGGGAGACTCCTAGTACCCGGGTCCTCCCCGACTAACTCACTTGCCAATATCATGGTCCGTCATTTCCTCTCTCATGCAATATAAATCTACAGGGTAGAATAACACAAGGAGTTTATACAAATCAATCAAAGTTTCTAATCAGGAGACTTCATACTGAGACTTTCGAACGAAATGACACTTCCGTTGCACTGGCCTTCGCTCACCTGGCAACTGACCCAGAAATGAATTTGACATGCGCGATTAATTCTTCTCTAAGCTTAAATTCCATGGATAAACATGTCAATTTTTAATGCAACGTGTCTAAAATTAATTTTATTTCAACTTGGGGTCGTCAAAATTGAATCGGGCTCATCAAGACATTTTAAAATATATTTTTTATATTCCCCATCTAAATACACTGGTCCTAGGACCCGGTTCCAGGACCAATGTATTCAGATGGGAATACATGCCCTCTGGGTTAAAAAAAAGTTGTTATTTTTGTTGATCGATCACTATAGGGTCTCCTGATTTGATTTGGATTCGTCCAAACTCCTTGGAATAACATATGCAAATCTCTGCGCATATCTGCATGCGAATCTCAAGTAGCGCGAACAAGAATAGATTGGCTAAAAGTAGAACGGTTTAAGTTTAAGAATATCATGTTTAAGTTAGTAAGAATTGGCTTAGGTTATGATGACTAATAGAATAAGAATATTCAGTTATCGCGCAGTGTCTTAGGTCCGAACCTTAGATGGTCTCTCTAGGCATATTATTAGACGCTGAAGCGCCCCATAAAATAACCTGCCTCACATTGAGCTGGGTCTCTTCTTCATTCGATCTTTCCTTCTAAAAGACCATTTCCTCTGTATAGCGTTAGTTAAGTTCAAACTCTTGTTAGTGCAGTGATAGTTAGTGGTGCAAGTTTAAATCTTCTCCTTGTGCAAGTGAGTTTAAGTCTGTTCTCTCTAAATTGTGGTGTATCTGCTAGAAGAATAAAACGTGAAGTGTTGAGTTGTGTTCGGCTATCTCCTGTGTTTTCATTGTTTGACCGACGGTCACTTTTTAGTGACCGGAAGTCTAACAGTTGCAGCCCGATTTAGCCCTTAGAACTATGCTGAATATCAAGGAAAATCATGTATTCTCTCTAACGGAAGTTCTCAGTTGCGGAATTCGCTCAATTCGGACCATTTTAGTAAATGAGAAATGTATAAATCTATTCTTCTAGAGTGTTTGATAAAAACTTCGTTTGTTTAAATGCCATGGTTGGTTAGAAAGTTCTATATTCCACACAAATTGCTTAACAAGTGTTAATTTACACGATCAGAGTTAACATTGAAGCGCTAATGACAACATAATCACAAGGAATACTCGTGAATGACCTCGGCCTGGCTGCGCTTGCACTACTCCATTCTCAACTAGTTATTGCAGCATTAGAATTACTATTAGTTTTAAGCCCATTAGTTTTTATCCCACATTTTATAGTAATTGCACTTGTGATTATATTACCCGTCTTGGAGTGAAACCAAGTGTTCACCATGTTAAGTATGGACTGGGCAATTATTTGAATATTTAATGTTTATTATCATAGAATCTTTCATAAATGGATAACTATACAAATCATAATAATATTATTGTATTAAGCTAACGCTATCTAATACTATGTAGAAGTAATTTTTGTGAATACATTTTACACACTTATATATATTAAAATATTTGTGAATTCATTGTACGTAAGCGAAATTTGTTCATCGGAGACCAAGGTCTTGCAGTGAAGCTCTGTACGGATGAACAACACTGTACTTATTTTACTCGCAAAGATGAATTTGTTCCTGTCGGTAATTTTAAATACACAGATGTTTTTCTAAATGACATTCTTTAATTATCTCGCATTAGAAATTTTGATTTCATACCGTTACCAGATAACCAGAAAATGATTTCTGATTATCCATTACAGGTATGTTATGACTCGACTCGGATGAGATGTACTTGCACGTGCATAGTGACTATTGTGTCGGGTGGATTTGGTTGCCGGCTTATTTCGCAAAGGTGCACTGCGAACTTGGTGCAAGTAAGTTTGTTCTACACGTCTGAACATAGGGCCATTACTGATGACCATCTGCTTTGGTATACTCGTTTTGAGAAATCTGATGATGGCCGTCCAGTCATATTCGTTGATCACGCTCAAAGATTTCAATCGTAGTTTAGCTTTTACTTTGTGTTGCGATGGCTTTAACATTATAGTTGGCTTGCATGATTTCTGACGGCGGTAATTTGCAACTGATTGTTCCTTAATTGAGAAAACCAGAATTCTACTTCTGTCCTTGAGTTCAGTATACCAAAGTCCCGCAATGTCACTAATACAAGTCAAATTAAATTCAACACCTATCCTCTTCAAAATGTAACTATCCCCACCCCCACAGAGTAGACAAACCAAATTCATGTGAACTCTATTATAGTTCAACAACGGTTCCCAGAAAGCCATCCCAACCATGCACTGCCAGAGCTACAGATTCTCGCTTGCCTTTTCGCAGATTTTCATTTGTAAAAAAAATGGTGAGGTCGTGGATCCTGTTGAACTGCACATCAATCTTAAGTACAGACTCAATCACCGCGATGTTCGGAGTGTTTGGAACAATAACTATTTGTACACGACACTCAGTATACTTTGTATTTGAGTCAGTTGGAATGGGTCCATCTCTGTACCGTGGAAACCACCACCATCCAAGATTTGGTGATATAGCGTTCTCCAACGTATCGTAGAACATTACAGGCCTCAAGCTTTGCCGTGTGATGCTCAGATACGCTTCCGCCTCTTCGCTGTATGAATTCGTTTCTTCTTTCTTTCCACCCACAAATTTTAAATGACATGATTCAATGGTCCGAAACAATGTGGAATTCTCAGAAAATCCATGTTCGTTGGTTTAGGTTCTGGGTTAGATTCGTGCAATGCAGCTGGCATATACATATACTGGAATATTGGAGTGTTTGACGGAAGAATTTTTTTTTGTATTTGCCTTCAAATCTTATGAGCAGTCATTTAGACAATTGGTGTACATCTTCCCACTGTCTCCACAAACCTGACTCCATTATTCCGCGGAAAGAAGTTTTGACCAATTTGTATATATAACCCGCCGAGATGATGAATATGCACATATTCTTCGACGACACCAATGTGAACTAATTGTGTAATATCGTTTAGATGAACTTTAATGCGTTCTTCTGTGTCATACCAGTCTGCGCTACTAATAATTGCAAATTTTCTTGATAAGCTAATGTTGCCCAAACTGGTTGAAACTGGTCGATTCTTTGTGATTGTATCACGAAACCCTCTAAGCGCGGTTACCTTCATATATGACGTATAATTTATCACTTTTAGACAATGCGAACATCTGGAGTTATCAAACATGACGGGCGGATCTGGGTATAGCTTCCCATTACTGTATTTTATACTGGAAAAGATCACAATCTGCAAATCAGTTTTCCCGAGTTCACGAAGATTCTTCATACTCTACTGAACGTATGAAGGTTTCCATGGAAACGCACTAGTTGAAACAAAGTGCTCCACGGAAATAAATTACGATAAATAATTTTCTAGTGATGGTTTAATTAATGTTGAATAGAATATCGCTGTAAGTTGGCCGGATTTAAATAGTAAAGTACCCGAACCGGAAGTCAAAAGTTGGTTTTCAATTTTGTCGGTAAGAGGCAATGCTATCTTGTTTATGTATGCCAAATTCCAAACCATTCCGTCAAGTAACGAAACGAGGACGCAAGGTAGCATAATTTAACAATTTGCCATTTAATTCCAGCCCAATAAATGCCAGAACCGGATGTTAAAAGTTGATCATGAATAGTATCAGGAATACCCAAGTGCCCGTTAGTTTACGCATGTTACATTACAAACTATTCCGCCAAGCAATGGAGCGTATGCGGTTGGAAGCGCAAAACGTACATATATTGTGAAAATATTAATTACATTTTGCGCTCCCTTATGCTGCAATAACGAAAAAAACAACCATGACTGCTTCCTGGAAAACGTTTGCACATATAGAAAAAAGTGCTTATTTGGTCTAAAAATAGCACTTTTTTCTTTTTGCCTGTTTAACGAAACGCTCTATTATCATCGGGATTGCTTCGTATAATATCTAATAAAATGAGGTTACGATGGCTTCCTTAGGAAGCTATGGTGAAAATAGACCCCCTCAGTAGCCGAATGGTCAGGAAGCATATTCAAAAAAAGTCGCTGCAGTATTTTTAACAGAGCTTTCGACTATATTGTTATAAATAGTGCTGCTTATTATCCAGGTTTAAATAGTGAAGTACCCCAAGTAGTAGTCCAAATCTACCATCTAACGAACTCCCGCGGAGCTATGACCCAAGGGTTGTGCATGCCAAATTTGAAGAGATTCTGTTAAGAATTACGATCGCTAGAGTGCATACACACACACACACAGACAGACACGAAAGACCATTGTAAGGCTCAGCCCTGCAAGTAGGTCTTTCGCAATAATTTTGATTTTTTTCCGAAATATATTTTTGTTAAAAATTATTCCCTGCCTATTTTCTGATATCGAAATACGTTTACAATATTCCTTGAAAATAAAAGGTCGTAATTTGAAAGAGTCGTGGGATGTTCTGTAGAAAACAAGCATGCTCAAAACTGAAGATTTTTTGAAATAAATCAATCATAACATTCACGGAAAAAATAAGAATTGGACCCAATTTATGCATTATATAACACCCGGGCTCTAAATGAAAGGGGAAGCGACTGGGGCAAAAGGGGGCGGATACCCTGGGCGGCGGTGCGGCTCGGGTCGCGGTTTCGGTACCGGTTGGGGACACAGAATTCGGGGGGGGACTTACGGTGACCAAAGGTCAGGGCACGGCGGACGAAGCAGACGACGATAGCGGTGGTGACGACGACAACAACTCTGCGACCAAAAGGCAGGTAAGATAGGCGAAGTTATGGGACAGCACGGCAGGGCTTCAACAGGCAGGCAATGGCTGTGGCTTAAGCTGTGGCTCTCACTCGACTGACTGCCTGGCCGAAAGCGAGAGTTGAGGCAGACTCAACTCAGCCGTCCGACCACCTCACACACACGCAAAGGCTACAGGGTGGCGCACAACTAATGTGACAGCGTCACATTATAATTGTTAGTTGACAAATGACGACACGGTGATTTTGTAATTTAAATTTTAAAACTTATTTACCTCATTTACAATTAACTACACTCAGAATCAAAATCGGACCATTCGTTCTGTGTGGTATGAAATGTTTAACTGTAGAGCGTGCACAAGATTCCTCATAAGACTAAAATAACACAACCAAAGCAATATTTCCAAGAGTCAAAGACAAATGTGGACTAGTGGAACTAGGAAAATCCATATTTTGTATTCCTGTGGTTAAACAAATATTTGAGTTTTGACTGGAGGTTTCTACAGTGGAAACTAATTGAAAAGCCACGGCATTTTTTTTGGGGGGGATCCCATCAAGCGTCATTTACGATATAATTGATATAAAAATCAACGAATTTTCGCATTTTGCCTGTGTCTGTCATAACTTATTGGAACACCCTGTATCTCTTTGTCATCGTGTGCAATTCATAAAGCCATAGCCAACGGAATGTTGTAAATCCCACCAATTTTTGTCCGTCTCAACTTCTCACTAAATATCTCTAAAATCTTTTGAAATTTTTTTTAAAAATACTTCCACTCGAAATTCTACTCGAAATGCCAAAAATTGTCCCGATCCGTTCGGTAGTTTTTTTCTGGGCGGCCGCCGATTGTCCTATTGTCTTATTAAACATTCTAGAGAAAATAATCTATATACAGATTACAGAGAATTTACTTAAAAATTGAATCGAGTAGACCATCTCGAACTTACAACATGGAAATATATCATTATATACATTCGGATTACATTTTATTTACCCACGATACAAAGACTAAATATCTTATTTCTGAACAAATAAATCTAACATATTTTATTGTTTATTATCATTTCGCAGCATTCGATATTAGTAGTGTTCCTCTGACACAGGTGTTTCTTCAGCTCACATTTTTCTTGCATTGTGAAACGACATCTTACAAGTTCCAATTGTAATTGTCATTTAATTTCCTTTCCAAAAAACTATTACTACACACATTACAGGTGTGTTGTGATAATCGGATGAGATGTACTTGGACGTGCACTGTGAATCTTGAGTTGGGTGAATTTGGTTGCCGGGTTATTTCGCAAAGGTGCACTGCGAACTTGGTGTAAGTAAGTTTGTTCAACATGTCTGAACATTGGGCTAACTATGGTGACCACATGTTTTGGCATGCTCGTTTTGAGAAATTCCAAGACGTGCATCCACAACACTTTTAACCTCACATATGAGTCGACAGTCATAACAATTGAGCATTCCAGTATTTCAATTTCGATCACGAAACATGAGATTCCTAGACAAATTGCAAACACAGTGAGAGGAATTCTCAGAAAATCCATGTTCATTTTTTTAGGCTCGGGGTTAGCTTGTTGGAATGCTGCTGGCGTATAAATATACTGTAACATCGAAGTGCTTTGCCGGATAATTTTATTGGATTTGGCCTGAGATCTTATAAATAGTCTTAGGGACATTTGATGTACATCTTTCCACTTTTCCCACAAGCCAGACTCCATTATTGCGCGGAAAGAAGTTCTAATCAGTTTGTATATATAGCCTGATGAGACTGAGAACAGACGAAAATACACAAATTCTTCAACGTTGCCAGTGTAAACTAATTGTGTAATATTATTCAATTGAGCTTTAATAAGTTCTTCAGTCTTATACCAGTATTCGCTACTAATCATTGCAAAATTCTTTGACAAGCTTTTGTTGCCCAAAGTGGTCACCACTGGTCGATTCTCCGTGATTGTGGCACGGAACTCACCCAGGGTGACCAGTTTTTGTGAATGCGATTTGAGTATTTTTGAACAAGATTTGAGTATTCACTACAAACTCTAATAATCAGCATATGAATTCATATTAGGGGTTGTGAATTAAATGTGTAGGAATTCCCGAGCAGGGCTCCTCATCAACATAACCCAGTTAGCGCGCT
>JAQIXO010002215.1:0-10390 GCA_034700305.1 Protaphorura armata | reverse complement strand
GATACCGCCCGCACTTAAGACAAATGAGATCCATCCCAAAATTGAGAGTCTTTTGGGCGTGTCTACAAATTAAAATATAGGTCACACGTCACAGGTCAAACTAAATATTTCCGGCTAATTAATTAAAATAGTATTTAATTGAAATTAATTAATTACATTCTTGGATGAGGAGACACCCAACAGTAAGGATGGCTGTGTGGCCCGAGAAAATGTAATCCCCACAAATACTTTTTTGACCACTAATTTGCATCCCACCGCCACCGAGCAATTGAACCACTCTTTCGTATATTATGTAGGCTGTTGTCTCATTTTGTTTTGGTGAACAGTACACTGTATTATTTGCGACTGGCAAAACTGTCAAATACATTGTGCAGGAACGCATCAAATATATCACAGATAAAATGAAGAAAGCTCTTCGGGCTACAATCCATCTGGCGGCAAAATAAAACATTAAAATTAAAACATATCCTAAAGAATATAGACGCTCCGATGTTTAATAAATAAATAAATTACAGGTAAAATGATGGTCCCGAGCCTAAACTTTTTGGCAGTTTGAATTTATCTGAGTTTTGCGGATAGTTGTGCAAAATTTAGGTCGATTTCACAAAGTGGAAGTATTTTAAAAAAAATTGAAAAAAAAGAATTAACATGTAAGAGATGGGGAAAATTTTGATGAAATCAGTCGATGGGCTGACGGCATGAGTGTTGATACAATACGATTTTTTTTGAATTTTTTATGAATTTTTCAAAAGTGGAGAAATGGGTCTAAAGTTTAGAATTCCCAATCCCCATAGCAATGGGGGGGAGTGTGAAACGAACAGCTCGGCGGACCACGTGGTGTGGAATTAGGTTTGCATTTGAGATATGCATTTTGTCGTAAGGTGTCCCAAAAGTATCGTTAATTTTTTGTTTGAAAATTGAGGAAAGGAAAAAATAAAATTTGAAAAGTACTAAAGTGCAAATACAATTTCGTACTTGTACTTGGTATTTTTTTTTACTTAAGTACAATATCAGAAGGAATTGTCCCAAGTCCGGCTTGGGAGATGTTTTGGGTAAGTTTTTGGTAAAAGTAATATAAACATTTCGTCTTTTACTAGATACACTCGCCCGTTTCGGACGGGCTGTGGGCTAGTATTAAAATATTGTATAAAATAAATAATAACTACCTGTGTTCATGAAGCAAAACGACGATGACTGATAGAACAATCATGACTAGAACAAGGACATCCGGTATTTGCATGAGTTCCGCCATATGAGGAATTCTGTCCAAAATGGCGTCTGGGAGTGGAGGATGTATGTCTCTGTCAGGCACTCGATCATGGACAAGAGCTAAGGAAACTGCATTGACCACAAACCCAGCCATCAAAAATCCAAAGGCAGCGAGTGTTTTTCGTTTTTCCTTTGGGTATTTAAGGTTCGATGTCGTCAAACCATCTTTGGATAATTTTACAAGGGAATGTTGCTATAAATAAAAAATTTGACGATATTATTAGTCAGCTCTAAAAAAACTTTAAAAAAAAATTTGGCAGGAATTTCGAAGAATACTTACATGTGTATAATCTTCAAATTCTTCACTGATCCAATCAACACCTTTGTAACCGAGTCTTGGCGTCCCAGGTGGTGTGATTATGGAATATTCCTTCCATTTTTGAACTTCTGGACCTGAATCTGAATACATGATTTTAATTTTTGCGTAGCAACAATGTAGTAAAGTAACTACGGAGTTGTGAGATAAATTGGGATCTGAGTACAGCCGCCGACTACTGCAGGCTCAAATATCAAAATTGTCCTTGGCAGTGAGAGAAGCATTTTATCTTATCATTTCTCGTGCTTTTATTCAGAGCAGGTGAGTATGATGTTAATATTAGTAGTGGGCGATTGCATGTGACCAAGTGAATAGAGTCATAAGGTAAATTCGGTTAAGTTAGACTTGTCACAGTCACAATGCTAATGTCAAGGATGACTAAAATGTATGTTAATTTTAATCTTGTACAGTGTGGTAAATAAATGGCTGGTTGAGCTCAAAATTAGGTCAAATTATCATTAATCAATTCTTCGTGAATTTTAATTGCACTACATGTAAAAATGAAAGGAAACATGCAGAACAGGTGGTTCATAAAAAAGTAAGATATACACTTTATTAAAAAACTTATGTGCATGTCTGACATCTGACTCCGAATTTGAAATTGGTATGAGCCACCCTGTAAATAAATGTGCACAGGTACAAAGCATGTTCACACTTTATTTTTATTGAGACTGGGGCACGCGCTCACTTTTTTTCCTCTCTTATCACAAAAATTAGTAATATCTACAATAATATGTAGTGTAATATTTTCGGGGGTTAACCGGCAGGTGTGTATTTTATATTGACGGTTGGACGTCAAGAGAGTCAAGACTCAAGAGTCCGAGTCTACAAGAGTATAACAGTAAAATCTGCACGAGGTTTTTTGACCATACCTGAAAGTTAGGTAATTAAATGTCAATTTCAATGTGTAATGTGTAAGTGGGTGCTGGATTAGTTCATCACATGCCTGCTCTTGTGAAGCATTACATGAGTATGCGTAACCAATCACTAATATTTACAATCCTTGATAATTATCTCAAGTTCAAACATGCAAAAAAAAAACACAATACATAAATGGGGTATACAAATTACGAATACAATACGACGAGTCATGAGACTCGTCGAGCACATAAATTGTTCCATCAAACATACGACTAGAGATTCCAATATTTCGTATTCCACCTCTCACAGTCAAGGACGAGTGGATTTAATTGATTACAAATCGTAACAAATTACAATTGAACCTGCTAATTAAGCTTACATCATTTATTACAAACTTATTTACCCTCGTAAAATTAAATACGCACGTATACACTACTAACAATTCATAGTGGTTCGTGTGCAGACCCTTCTGTGTCTGTATTTGGGTAATTTTGAAACCCAAATCTCAGAAATGCCGGTACAATTATTATGCAAATTATTTTTCAACCACGCAAAGCAGTTGCAAGTAATTCGGAATATTCCCAAATGTCGATGTATGTAAATAATAAATACTAATGTCTGGTACGTAATACATGACTTACATGACTCACCTTAAAATTCAAAAGTTCAAAAAATTCTTGTTCTAAAATTTTGCCGGTATGGTGTCGATAAGAGTCAATGATATGCATTCCTGAGTCATTTATTCCGTGGCATTAGGTTGAATAATTAGACATTTTCGAGTCCTGATCGGGAGAAATAAAATATGACCGCTCACAGACTTAGCACGTGCTACGTATAGGTATTGCATTACCCAGATTTACCTTCAAATGAAAAGTGTACACAAGAAATTAAACTAAAATCCCCCTCCATGACTTATGTATGCGAGTAAAATGGCAGACATGGGGGAAAAAGTAGGATCCATATACTACAAACAACAGATAGCACAACATTCCTCAATTTCCGTACACTTCCACTGGAAAATGTGTTTAGAATGACAAGGGGGTTCTCCATGGACACTACACATACTAACATTTCAATTTCTAACACACAAGTAGAAACTATAAGAAAAACTGAATAAACTTTCAGTGGGATTAAAAATAAGTCCATGTTCATTTCTTTTGGTTCGGAAACACGTTCCGGAATATTAAATAATAGTCTTGATAGGAGTGACACACCAGACTCAATGTCAAATATTGAAGTGTACTTGGTTCCCACATAAATTTTTCCGATTTGAAATACTTCATCCCACTTTGTCCATATCCCAGATTCCAAGAGGGCTAGATAAGTTGGTTGAACTAATTTATACACATAATTACTCGACACAGAAACAAAGGGGATATTAATAAAATTATTTGCAAGGCCAATGTGAACTACTTTCTTCGTTTTGGTAAAAATATTAATCCCATGTCGAAGCGTTAGTCCACCATCAGACTCAATGAGTGCAAAATTTGTTGAGAAGGATACATCCTTCCCTCCGTGAGTTTGAACTGGATCACGATTAAGTGAGGCGTTTAGAAATCCACCGATTCCTGCATTACCCCACATGTACTCTTCGTGGGTTATGTAGTGTGTACGGTTGATGACATTAAGACAATAGGAACATGTTGACCCTGGTGAGAGAGTAGGAATGTGAGGGATAAATTTATTCTTACTAACACCAGGTTCCATTGTATAAGAAAAACTTCCAATTTGAAAAGAACTTTCATCCAATTCCCTCAGACTCGTCGGGTATGATGGAATTGTCGGTTTTGTCATGAGAGGGGGTAAGAGGGAACCATATCCATTTGTAATCACAATAGCTCCCAGAATCCATGGCGTAAAAACGAGCAACCCTTTAGGTTTAAATGTTCTTCGTAAAGTAAGTCCCTGATACACCAATGTTCCAAACATGGGAATAATTGTTAGGACCACGTTTAAACAAAAGTGGGAGCGGTACTGGGCATGAGCATCACACAGTACTATCATGACACTCACAAACCCAATGAATGTAATACAAAAGATCCAAGTATAGAAATCCATGGAGGTGAATAAAGCTGCAGTATTTGTATCACTAATAAAATGTTTATCTAAGACGACAATTAATTGGTAAGGTTTAATGAATACTGTGATTGTGCTTTCCTGAAAAAGTCTAAACTTGTGGACACTGATGTCATTCAAAATAGTAGAACTTTGTACATATCCATATTCATAGTTTCCATAATAACGATCGTCGAGTTCCACAATTGTAAAATTAAATTTATTCGCTATTTCCATTGGTGCACAATTGAACGGGCCGGGTGCACTAGTTAACATGACTTTTGACCCATTTGGAATTTTGTAGAAATGGACGAATGGTTTGCAAGTTTTTGAGAAGAATTGTTGTTGATGTTGTTTTATGTGCTGACCATTACCACTAAAAATTGGTAAGTTTCCCCGATTAAAGTGTTCTGATCTCCAGAACTGGTCAAGGTTTTTAATTATCCCCGTTACCGGACGAATTTCATCACGACACATTATGCAAATTAGATTGACAAATTCTTCACGATACACTTCAAAGAAAACTGGAGGAATGCCGACTAATCTCTTGAGTAAATCGAATAACACAATTCTATATGACCAAGTGAGGTTATGTGTCACGAAGACAATCAAATCCTTTTTATAATTGTCAATAGTAGCCTTTAACTGTAGGGTCCTCTGAATATTTCTAATGACATCATAGTCCTTTGGTACATATATAATTTCTACATGACATTTTGTGAACTTGGTAACTCGAAGGATTGGAAAGTATTCTTCATATTCTGATACTCCAGATAACCACTTTATTAATTTGTTGTATTTATTATGCTCAAGAAATTCAACTGCAACTGGTGCCCCCGTTTGTCTTGTTGTGAATGAAGTAATATGATCACTTTTTTCTTCCGTAAGATTTTCAGAACCAAGACCTGTGTACCCAACAAAGCTCGTCGAACAAATACTTATGCTGTCGTACAACTGTTCAACTTGTGTGGAAAGTTTGGACGGTGAAGATGATGAACAAGAAATTAAAATGTTCAAAATTAACAGAGTCAAAAACACGACTGTGATAAGACCCATCTTACAAAAGTTTAAGATGACGTGTCACTTCAATCGGAAGGATGGTATTGAAATACTTACGATTAGTAAGGACACAAAAACGATACTAATTCTCACCTTGGAAAGATAGATGTTCAATTGAAAGTGGACTTTCGTTTCAAGGACTTTATTGGTATTTCGTGACCTGATCGAGACTAATATTTAAACTAAAATAATTACTACACGCGAACAGTTTCCGAGTCAACCCATTACTTTAATATCTAATATGTATTTATGATCTTAATATTTCAACAGATTCGTAACCTTCAGTTATTCTACAACGTGATTTGATATTTTTTAAGCAGTCATTAGTCATTATGAAAACCTAGTCATATTAATATCTTATAAATTCGTAGTGGACGCTATCCAAAATGCTAGTCTCACATGATGAATACTAATAACTCATTTCATACACGGAATGCCCAGGGGATTTTCCAAAACAACTACGTTACGTACGTACGTTAGATTAACTAAAGATAAAATACTCACAATAGTTTATTTTTAGTGTTTGTTGTAATCTTGCGGCTTGGATTTAAGTACGCATGTATGACTAGAAATCGGCGACGCATTCTACAAGATCATGGAAGGCATTCATGGAAGGCTAATGAGTTACAGAATTAAAATTAACTAATTGTCCATGATTCTGATTTCAAATTCAAATTATTTTTTATTATAGTCATCAACCACATAACCCACACGACATAGCATGAAAATTCTGAATTGATTTATCAGTATGTGTAGTCTCCAAATGTAATGTAACTAAACTTAATTAACTTAAATTCTAATTTGATTGTATTTAATTATTCCTCGAATACTAAAGTAGCGATATGTTGCACGGACTCTGTTTCATACAGTCCTGTCCTGACTGATTTCACATTTGTGTGAACAACTTTCGTTCGTCACGTCAAGTCAGAGATTCGAGAGTTCGGTCATCTCGTGTACATATAAAACTCAAACCGAGTAGAAATTCATTTTCTTTCTTATTGTGCCTACCAGACTTCGCCCTAGCCCCGAAGGAAAAGAAAAGGTGTACAATTTTTAATGAAGAGAACGCACATAGACTGTAGACTTACCACGTACGTAGTTATTATGTTACTAGTGAACCCGTCGCGAATATTCGCGATATTGACGATATATATGGAGAAATAGTAGAAGATACACACTGCATACGCGTGACCCTCGAGGGAAGTTGCAAGGAAACCTTGCGATCCCGTCCGATTAGCGCCTTCTCGTCAAGGAGAGAGCGAAGTTTTTATATCCTTCCGACAGTCGGTATGTTATGCATTAGATATTTTTGTTCACCGTACCAGAGAGAGAGAGAAAGAGAGGAACTAAAATCTGTCTTGTGAATGAAAAACTCTTCCATGCAATGATTCTCTCACCCTGTCCCTTTCACTTTATCACGTTCAGTCATGGGAACGGAAAGAAAAGAACCCGTTCCTCACGTACGACATCGTATCAAAGTCCAAGTACAACTCCCATCATGGGAGTTGGGAGTCCCATGCTCTCCTGGCCATAGTCCGAAGCGTTTCAGAGTGACACATTGGAGACATGTGAGATACATATTGGGTACATGTACTTAGAATGGGAATTGCTTACCAACAGATTGAAGTGTGATAAACCGCAAATATTTATATAATTACACAGATTCACATTCAGAAGAAAACTTAATTTACTCATCTAATCCCTGAACTCTCCTTGGCACTACAAAAGTTTAATTTGGACTTGACGGACGTTCTAGTACAAATAGAATTATAGTTAATTAAATTTCAATTAATTTCTATGTATTAGAGTTTCAATTTACAATTTCATATATGTGTGATTGTATGTGATCAAGTGAACACCGAGTTGGATTAGCAAGAGAAAAAATACGTGTGTCTTGTCCGTCAAAGAAGTGCGGCGCAAACTGCACTACTTAAAAGCATCCGTATAATTTTGTTTCACGCAAAACCCACTTTCTTACGTTTTACGTTTTACGGGCACAATTTTTTACGGATTTGCGCTAAGTCCCTATTATGTATATTGCCGATTGCCGATAGGTGTACAATTAAATTAATATCTACGTGTTACGTAAAACCTGATTCACCTTACCAGCACTTTAACAATATTGAACAATTTTTCCGAATCATCGTGAGACCTGAGACACGCGGTCAATTAGATCGTTGACTAATCGATTCCCACGTGATATTTGACAGGGAGGGAAATGACTAGCGTAAAATATAATTATATGAGTAATAAAATAAACTGGAAAATGATTTGATGTTCATTTCTTCCTCATGAACCGAGGAGTTCACACATAATTATGCTGCTAAATATTGTCATCACTTGAATGGAATGATGATAACACATGTAGTATGCTGATTGTCTGTGTACCCAAAAGGCATTGATAAGACTTAAGGATATGTGAATGTGACTCATTTTCCACTTTGCAGTATTGCAGTTGGAAGCATAATGTGACATTTTCGAGTCATCGTGAGAACTAAACTAATGACGTCCATGCTTAAATGAGTTTATAAAATAAAATTAATTTTTCACGATGATGTAGTATGAAGGGTTCAAAAAAATCATGATTTTTTGGAAAAAATCCGATTTTTTTTATTATAATCGGATTTTTTCGATTATAATCCGATTTTTTCGATTATAGTCGGACGAGCAAAAAATCGTGTAAAAATCCTGATTACAGTCGAAGAAATCATAATTATTATAAAAAAATCGGATTTTTTGGATTCTAATCATGAAAGTGTCGATTATAATCTCCTTCCACCAGTAGCAAGAAATTTCTTAACTATTTTTATAAAATTGGCGTCACAAGATGGAATCTGAAAATCTTTTGAAAGCAAATTCAAAATATATCGATACAATATCACGATTTTTCGGAAAAATTCCAAAAAATCACGATATTTTTGGATCAAATTCAAAAAATCCAAACAATCCGATTTTTTCGATTTTTATGGCGCCGATTATAATCGCGATTATAAATTGTAATCGCGATTATTATCATAGAACCCTGTGTAGTATAAACCCAAACTCTTTTAAATCATGATGATTTATATTTCACAGTACGTGCAGGAAGATTTCACATCGTGAAAAAGAACAACGCAATGTTCCCCAAGTCAATGAGAGTGAGATTCATCTTGTGTTTGTGTGCATTACTCAAACCGGGTAGAAATTTATTTTCTTTGCAATTGCGTCCACTAGAGTTCACCCAAGTCCCAGCCAAGTCCAAGCCAAGTGAAGAGAACACTTCGTTCTTGTTCTTACGCTCTTATTCGAATGTATTGTATAACTACACGGATTTACATTCCAACGAAAAGTTTACATAATTAAATTAAAATTAACAAAGAAACATTATGTACAAATGCAAAAAACACACAATTCTGACGATTCGTACATACCCTTGTTAAATTTTAGTATGTAAATTACAATTTGTAATGTACGAGGTTGTACATAACATAGCATGAACACGAGTAAAAAGTCTTCGTTTGTGACCACCCTGTATCCAGAATCCAGAATATAGTCATGGTGTGTATGTAGTGGAGTAGAGTATTGTGCTATTCAAGGTACACGGATAGATAGAGAGTTGATTGAATGGAAGATAGAACACAATGGGTAATGAGCTAATTAGGCTTCATTCACTCTCACCGCCGCATTACATCATCAACATGAGCATAGTCCAATTCATGCTCGTTCCAGTTCCGTATGGTCAAAAGATCAGGATCACACGCAGTGTATTTGTATGGAGTAGATGAATAAACAACACCCTCACCGATAAAAAATGTAGCGTTGTCGATTACCGCATGTAGAAGACCCACGGAGAAAGAAAGTCAATCCGACCACGAAGGAATTTTACAATAAATCACGCAAGTGCATAATACAGAATTTATTGTATTGTATAGTTCCGCGTAGAATTAATCGCTAATGAGCTCCAAAGAAGTAAAGAAGATGCCAATTCATTTCATCCATGTGATCCACCCATGTGCATGCCCAGGTCCACAACTTTTGACAATAGTATAGTCTAGTCAACCACCGCACTATTATCATTTCACGGGTATCTAATTAATTGGACGGAATCCGACTCCCGCGCGTTCTCTCCGCAACACTACTGCTCTGTTAAACAAATACCTGCTACCGCCACCTGTCTTTTCCTTTGGGCGGAATGGCGACTTGGCCAATTATCTCGATTCCTGACTTCGTTTGAATTCTGAGAAATTCGTAGAAACAAAAATGTTGATTTCGTATCCGTAGAAAAGGTGTGCGTTTTCGTTTGGCCTGGACTAATTGGTGTAGCACTAACAAAGGGAATGGACTTCATTTGTCTTTCTAATTAGACAAAGTGTCAATCTCCCTTCATCTTCATTTCCTTCCAGGGAATCCAGTACAGTACAGTAATTTACCCAATTAAACAAACAACTCACTAATGATACAAAATTCTCTACAGCGTAATTTAGCAAAAGGACCTTACCTGTTTTGTGCTCATTACCTTAAATTTGTACACCACGGGTTAACTAGTATTTTAAATAATTACATAAGTTTTGGGACACCCTGTACTGTACTGTATTTTTACAATGCATTGCAATGCATGGTAATCCAGTGAGTGACCCCTTGGCGGAATTCCACTCTATGCTTTCATGTCCCGCAATTTTTTTAAAACGAAATTAGAAAAATACACAGAAGATAAAGTTAAAACAATAGGTGTGGATTTTTGAGCGAGTGATTGAGATTGTGGTTCACGTACAGTACATGTCCATGTAAATGTTCTCATTAAATTTGGTCGGTTTTGGTTCCCAGTTTTCCTTCATTATTCCGCAAGTCGTT
>JAQIXO010002214.1:0-10391 GCA_034700305.1 Protaphorura armata | reverse complement strand
GCTGATTAGCGCTTTTGGGTAGTCTGTGTTTTTCAACTCGGAGAGTGAGATTTACGCAGACAAACCGCGTAGTCAAGAAATATCTGTGGATAAATAAAAACACGAGTGTCAGTGTCTATAGGTCATTACCACGTAACTGTGATTTTTTCAAAGGCTTTTAATTTTGCTATGAGTAAACCAATTAGGAAACAAGAAAATACACCTCAAATGTTTGCCATGCATGACTTGACTTGACAGCAAATCACGAATGTCGTAACTAATAATAATGTGGATTTCTATTAAATTAAGAACGTGACACAAACTAATTTATTAAAATTAAAAATACTACTTACGGATAATCCCTTGATTTTAAATCCTTCAAGAGAATCCAGATGGACTTGTGTAATTTAAATGATTGTTTAATATAAAGGATTGAAACAACTGGACTATGGACTGTGAATTAAACAATTCAATACGGAACGATCGAAATCAGAAAATAAATGAGGAGTGTTTGTGCCTTCGTGGGAATGGGAGCAGATGTTTCTCCAAGCAAAGGAAGAGTCAACTTACCCCAACTGACCTCTTATTTTGATTCAGTGATTCAAACTCAACAAACCGATTACATAATTGTTAGAAAATCCAATTTTACCGGTCCAAGGCATGTCAGAGGAGTTTATGGGTGTACACAGTTAATCATAATATGACGCTGATAATGTTGTACTTTGTACAATTCACGAGTCCGGAAATTGTATAGAAATTGGTGGCATCCTTGTATCAGCGTCATACATTCGGAAATATTATTAGGTAACTCTGTTTTCGTCGTTCCGAATTATTTATCGAAATAATATACAGAGAAATATACTAGAGCCGAGGGAAAAATAGAATTTACACAATGTAATTAATGCATACAGTAGACAACATGGATTGCGCGTGATATTTTTATTATGCAAAGCCAATTCTTAATTAAAATGGCTTAAATAATCACAGATAAAATTCATTGATTATTCGAAGAAAGAACAGAATAAGTGCAAGAAATTACTCTTGGTGTTTCACTGGAGGAAACACGCTCTCTGCTTTTTGGATTGTAACCCAACCACGGTCTGTCAATGGAGCTGAATGGAGTTGATTATTATTGAAGTATTGATCCACACTCACTCTCACCTCACCCACCAGTTCATCTTCACCAATCGCGTCTGCATCCCAAACTTGTATTTTCCAATACTGCATGATGGGCGAACAAAATAAGTTATGATATAAACCTTGCGAGTATAAAAATTAAATGATGAATCGAAGTTTTAAATTAATTTTCACCTGATTTGTACCCTGTGCGTAGAAACGATCTTCAAACACATGTCTAAAATGACCAGCCCGAACATTACTCAAAGTCTCACTCGTTCCAAGCAATTGCCAAGAGCCATCTTTCATTAGAAAAAATTTGACGTACGGATCAGTCGTCCCAACGTAGTCCATGTCTCTGATGTCCCTAAAACAGCAATTAAGAACACAACAAAAATACAGATACATAATTAAATTAAAATAATTAGAACTCTTAGCATTAACAGCGCACAGGTATGTGCCCGGGCGTCCTTACCTCAATGAAATTGTCATATGGAGTGTTTGATACGGTAGTGGAAAACGATCTCCTGCCACACCCACTTCTTGTCCTTTGGATTCCGGATTATTCATTTTGGTATTTAACGCAATATAAAATTCACTGTACAGTGATTCGGTTGATGTTCTCCTGTTTCGGTTAAGCGCGGATGTGGCACAGTTACAATAGCTAGCCAGGGTATTTTAATCCATCGGGAAATACTTCTGACCGCAGTCCAAGTATATTGAGCACTCACAAGGGAATGTCATTGCATGCATACCAGTACTCAGAACCATCATATTTTTGTAACTTCTCGTGACCTTTGCATGGGGAGAAGAATTATGATTTGAACAGACAAAATTCGATTGATTCATGGTCAGGGCATACATGGGAATAAAAATATTTGATATGACCGTGCTGTTCTGGGTGCTGTTGGTTTACATCTTACATGCAATGACTCTTCCTTGTCGGACTTCGAATGTTCGAATTGTACGTACATGTATTATCTCTCTATCGGAAATACATACGTAAATAAAACTGATAAAGACTCTGAATACATAAAATTTTCCATTGAATTTTGAGTACTCTCTGACGTCACGGTCGAATAATAATTAAAGTCATGTCATTACTGCTCGTTACAGAAAATAATTCTATCTGTACAATTCGATCGACTGAATAAATGAGTGAGATAAATGAGAAAATTATACTTTAACGGGAGAATTTTAATGCGCTCCAGTCAAATCCCTCGAGATTGGACATACAGTCAACTCTCTATATATCGAACCCGCAAAATGCACGAAATGTGTACTATATAGAGAAAGTTCGATAAGGAGAAACTTTCTTTATGTGTAATGCTTATGCGGAGGCAATTCTAAGGACCTGGCGTTTTGATCGATATATGGAGGTGTCCGATAGAGGGAAGGTCGATATATAGAGAGTTGACTGTAGTTCAAGCGCACATAATACAGGGTGTCCAATGCGCAATGAAGTTTGTTTTAAATATGGCATAGTTACAAAAATCTATGTTACAGTTAGTCTGATCATATGGTCGGTTCCAAACTTGCATGCATTTGGGGGAGCTCAAGTCCGTAAAAGCCATCATTAGATTTAATTATGTTTGTATCCGATTCATACAGTATAAATGTTAATTTTAGCTTCGGTTGTTGAAATTTTATCATCGCTCAATACAAATGATAAATTCATTACAAATTCCACACTGACTGTAACATAGATTTTTGTAACTATGCCATATTTAAAACAAACTTCATTGCGCTTTTTCGTGGACACCCTGTATTACCACAGAGTATTCCAAATGTATGGAGGAAGATTGGGAGTTGCTTTTATCGTACATTGTGGCATTTGATTGGCGAAGTGCTTTGTAAAATATATTCATTTGAATAACAATGAAAATTGTTATTCACATGATAATGTCGCAAGGCCTGGTCGGATTTTTAATCCTTGGCACATTTTAGTCATTCGGAATATTTTGACCTCGTTCTAATGTTTTATCGTGCAATCAATTTTGAAATCGGTTCTAAAATGCAGTAATTGTACGAGAATATCAGAATGTGTACTCTAGTTGAATCTTTCGAGATTCGTATCCGGTTCCGGTAACGATTGTGCAGACTGACGCTCCAACGACAACAATAACGACAACATAAGTTCCAATACCACGTCCAATTGAAGTGCTTACTACTTGCCGTGAGAGGAATAGTCTCAATGAGTGCATTAAATGCAAAGGTTAGATACAACTTTAGAAAATAAGTGCATGCGGTCATTACATTTTAATTTATATCAATTTTACAGACACAACTTCGGATGAAGGGCCTGAAATTTCCTGTGATGGGTTTTGTGCAAAGATTGGTAGGAATGCGATAGACTGTGTTGTTGTGTTTATCGGTTATGTTTGTGTTTGTAAGTGAAAGGTCATTCATTCAAAACAATATGCAATAGGCTGTTACAAAGTCTATTTTAAGATGTCAAAATCATCCCAATTACTGGAGGACTCCAAAATTCTCTCTGCAGAATAATTTCTGGTCAGGTTTTGCAGCCAATGTTGAGATTGGTACGGGAGATCCGGTGGTCGCTCTAGTCAGGTTTTGCAGCCAAAGCATGTTGAGATTGTTACAGGAGATTCGGTGGTCGCTCTAGTCAGGTTTTGCAGCCAAAGCATGTTGAGATTGGTACGGGAGATCCGGTGGTCGCTCTTATCAGGTTTTGCTGCGGGAGCATGGAGCATGTTGGGTAAGGTATAGGCGGTCAACTGTTCACTCTGCTCAGGTTTAGCTGCCAAAGCACGCTATACCAGGGATATAGCTCAGGACGTAGTGTTTCAGTGCTGTAGTGCTGGGGATATCTTCTGTGAGATTTTTCTTCATTGCAACGCTAAACCACTACTATGGGTACTATCCATCCAGTATTTCACGACACCCAAGTCGTAACATAGCACCAGAGGTAAGGAGATAGTAGAAATTATAATTTAAGATTTTCTAACAAAATCGAAACTTTTCCTATTTCCTGAGTACCCCACTTAGAAAATTGATTTTTCACGGGTTAAATCCCATGCTGATTTTCCCGCTTTGCATTTCGAAAATTTTCAAAAATCTATATTCTGACGAGTTTTCACTTCTGCACGAAAATATTGTCCAAACCCAACTCAGGGCATGCCAGTGCACCCGAAAAAAATATGTCGTGTCAAGGTCCTGGTAGACAGGCAACAACGTTCCTTTGTAAGTCTCACAGTGTCGGCGGATTGTGCGTGCGGTATGAGTGTTAAGCTTAGGACTCGCGTGTCATGGATTCGAGTCTGACCGCGGGGAAAATTGTTTCGGTTTATATTATTTAGTTTTCATGCACCCATTGTAGTGATAAGCCACTACCTACGTGGGGGGGGGGGCTTCATTCAGTTCAATTGCCGGGCACGTTCACTAGTGCTTTCAAGAATCTTGTTTTGTCTGATACTGAGGCGTTTTCGGCTAAGCGAATGCGCAAATACGTCGTAATAGTATTTTGAATTTTGAGGTGAGGTATTTTGTAAAATACTAAATACTAATCACAAAATACTTTCAGCGTATTTTACAAATACAAAATACTTGGGTATTTAGAAGTGAAATAAAAATAATTTTTTCTCGGTATTTGAAATACTTCGTTAAAATACTTTTTAGTATTTTAAATACTTGTACTCAAATAACGAGTATTTTGCCAATCTATGGAGTCCATGAATTGTGAATAGTTGACCAGCATATCCCAAAGGTAATGCATGTTTCATCGAGTCAAAGCAAATACAACTAAAAGAAACCAATTAATTGTGAATAAACACAAGAACACAACATAACCACGCTTTTAAGAACACTAACGAAAAACAATGAATCTATGTCAATAAAACTACACGCAACTGGGAAGTCTATCAGCCAATGGAGTGGCGACACATAAATTCGATAAAATCAACATGAAGAAACAAATGCTGTGCAGTTAAATGAGTTAGTACGGAGACGCAGCTGAACGGACATAATACTTTCCTGAAGGATATTTCATATTTTGAACGATCAAAGAGCTTGCAAGTGCGTCATGGAATCCATACAAAACTTGCATCCATCATCTGCGAAATTTTCTCTCATTTCCATTATAAAATTTGTTTTTGTTATAACAGTTTTTGAATTACTACATTTCACAAGTGCTCGAGAAATTCTCCAGAATTCCGGGGAAGAGGTATTGGAGGTAGACCACTTGAATCCCTACTTGAAATCATTTGAAAAATGTCTCACTCAAATCGTGATACCAGACTCGTACAACTTATCCATCACTCAGTGGATTTATCCCATTATTTTGACTTCGGCTAGCAAAGTTGTCTCAAGCCAACCGTTCCATAATCGTAGTTACATTACAACAACTACGGATGATAAGGAATTTGTGTTCCATGGGAATGCCAATTTTTGGCGATACATGATGAAAACCCTATGCGTCTCTCATTTTGTGGTTATGCCAACACATTATACTTTTGATTATTTGGAACTGATGAGTGAGTATGCATCCTTGTACGGCAAAGTGGAAATTCATGCAGCTTACACTTACGATTCGCTGTATTACTCAAAGATATCATACACTAATTTCGTGTTCTACGGCAAAAATCCGTTCGAAAAGTTTCTGCAAAATCGTTCAAAACTTGCTCATTTATTCTCCTGGCATCACTACATAATGTTGGGGGACTTTTCTCATTCAAAAGGTTTGACTTACATGGCATCCGTGTGTGGCCTGGCGCACCAACAATGGAGACCAGAATTCGATTTTCCCAGTGATATCAACGTAACTATCGAACAATTAAACACTATCTACAATCAAAGATTGTTATCGTGTGATAGCCTTGTTGATATTCTGTATGAGGCACCCCCTAATGACTGTGAACCGAGTCGTATGCTTCAAATTAATATTGGATTCAACTCTCCACAGTTACATTCAATCACCAAAACTCCAAGCAAATTGAGAATTGGTCTGATTGCTTCCCTGCTGTTTAAAGAATTCACTAATACAACTCTGTATCCGTTGACATACTATTGTGGACACACCAAAGACTATAGAGGTTATTATTCCGAAATTCACTATGGAACTGCTAGAACACGATCGCCTAGTGAAACCTTTGCAAAGATTTTCACAGACTCCTATACATTCATTACATGCGACGGGATAGAAGAAATGCTCTCATTCGAAGCCTATTTGAAACCATTCAAGACGGACCTTTGGTTATCATTTCTCATCTCCTTTGTTCTCGCGGCATGTGTACTCGAGTTGTTTTGGAAATTGAAAAAAGTGGACAATGTTGGAACAAGTGCGGTATTCTTACTCTTTGGATACTTAATCGAACAGGGAGTGAGTTTGAATAGCAGATTCAAAAGTGGACATTTGTATCTTTCATGTATTTTAGCCCCATGTCTGCTCATGTACGTGGTTCTAACAAATGGATACAAGGAGATTGTTGTAACAGACATGACAGCTCCCACCCCTTTGTCCAAACTTGAAACATTTGCCGATATGTCCTCCCGTAATTATAATGTTCACATTCCGTATGATAACGACTATTTGTACATAATTGAAATGTGCGAACTTTACAAGTCGGTTTTAAAAACAGATGGCGATGGTATGTTCGATGGAAGTTGTTGGGAAGAAGCTGTACAAGAGACTTGGCTTGGAAAAACTCTTTTCTATCGGAGAGGTAATAAAAATTACAAATAATCTGATGGAAAGTTGTACAATTACCTAAAACCTCCTGAATTGATAAACGCTAACCACAGCTACCCACCAATGTTTCTCAAATGTAACAAATCTGCATATATGGGATTCTCAAATAAAATTTTTAATGACATACTACGATTAAGAAAATTCGATAACACTAATAATTCAAAAGTGTATGTGGGAAAGGAAAAGCTTTTTCCGTCGGATTTTGGTATTGACATTGCAAGTGCCGGTGCATATGATGGACTGATAAAGGGCCGCCTGCAGGCAATAGTACACTCTGGTATTTACAACAAATGTGAGACCGTCCTGAATGCAAGGGAAAGGATGTTGCTTGAGCGAGATGTCAGAGGTCGTTATCAAGGCGGACCTTTAATCGTTCCTTTAAAACTTGTTTCTAGTGTGGTGGCAGTGTTTTACGTATATCTCATCTGTATAGGCATATGTCTTGTTAGTATCGTTCAAGAATGTTATTCAAAACTAATTCCTGGACTTCGTAATGCACTGCACGCTTATTCTACAAACTTCAGATTTTAAAAGTCCTCTCCCCGCTTCTTAAGTTAAGGAACATTGGAATGCACTTGTGATAAAAAAATAACGTAATTTTGTCTTTTCAATTTCAGACTGAATATATAAATGTCTGGATGAAAGTTATTTCATGTTGAACTCAAGTTGGCCTAAAATGGAGAAAAGTTGTAGATATTAGATAGCAGACGTTTATTTATTTATTCAAGACAATAAATCGAACAGATTTCGCATGAAGACTGATGTGGACAGAAGGTTTCTATCATAAGTATAGTTCAAAATCTCTGGTCCGGCGTGACGTTTATTCTAAAGGGTTTGTTCTCAATTTTAAACTCCAGCTCAACTAAAGAATGTCAATAGAAACACCCTCATAAAAGTATATTTTATTTGGCCATGGAACAATTTGTTCAAATACTTCCGAGCTCACCCCGTGAGAATTAATGGAAACACGATGTTGATTTTAAACAATTGGATGTTGGGCTGAAATATGTGGTCAGTCCAAAATCATAAATACATGATGGCCAAGTACGATACGTATTTAGATGTTCGCGCGTACATAAATGTTTACGTATTCTTACTATGGAAAGATGACTCCATTTTAATTTTAACAAGTTATCTCAACCAACGAAGGTTTACGAAATGTCACCTTTGTCCGCGTGCTAAGTGGCACCACATAATTCTGAAGAATCTGTGGATCAGAAGTTAGCGAAAAACTAACGAGGGCTGCTTTAGGGTGGGTATTTTTGTCCATGCATACGACACATTTAATTCATCGAGATTTTCCTAATCAGGAGTTACCGCCATCCCTTCAATGGTATCTAGAACATGATTATGTATTCCTTGATTCAGTACGGTACATGTGTTTACAAATCACAAGATCTAATTCCTTTTTGAATTTTTGCAATAAAAAACCAAATTGTGTGTCAAGATCGTCTCTCTGGATTTCTACACACGGGAATCACGTGTGAAACTCTAATAAAACATAAAGATCTCAACAGGAATCCAGCACATCTGTATAACATTTCAATTGAGTTGCCGAAAATAGCTATCAAATCCAACAATACCTAATTCATGTTGATTGAGAGACCGTGCAATTGCATATCGCATATACAATTCGATTTTACACTTCTTCAAGAGTAAATTTCAATTCATAATTTATTTAGATATAATACTCAAAGTCATTGGATTTTGTAACATAAACTTATGTTGTAATATTTAGATTAGACGTGCACTAGTTCTGTTCCTCGACACACAATCTAGTTCAAGGTTAAGATGTCAAAATATTTTCAAGGTATTTCAGATGTATTTCGAAACATTTAATGATGAGCAATCAAAAAACCATAATTATTTCCTTAAACTAAGTTTTATTATCCAGGTGTTCTTTTTTATTACCATCATTATGTAGTTAATAGATGTGTGTGTTGTATAAAAACTGGACAAAATTAGGATCATTCGAACAGTTCCGTTCCAATCGTTGAAATCAAATCTGTAGTGTTACACAATATATGACTGAAAATTTCTAAGATGGCGTCTTTGTTATTTCCAACCCTGGTGTGTATTTTATTCATACTACATCAGTATCCGACGACTGCATTGACCGAAACTCCATCATGCGAAAAATTTCATGCGATGAGTTTTGCGCAAAGATTGGTAGAAAAGCAAACTAGCTGTGTTGTCGTGTTTATCGGCTTTGAGTGTTTGTATGTAAAATATCGTTCAGTCAAAATAAACTCCAGACGATCTATTGAATAAATAATATTGTAAGATGTAAACTGTTAACTCTAATTTGTATTTATACCTGATTCTAATAATCAAATAATCCATGAGCCACAAATTTTATTCAAATCCAATACATTGAATATTGACTGCTCTCTAATACTTTTTGTGAATAATCTAACTTGGCATCTTAATCGAAATATGAATCATACGTGCATTAGTGCCACAAGACTTAATAGTCGGACTCGGAAATACAATGTAATTCCCAAATTCCTTCGCAGAAGAAGTCAACCTCCAAAATTTTCATTAGAACTGGGAATTCCGCTGTCAACCGCGGGTGCCGGTGGCCATGTGTATTCATTTCTGTATTTCAGAAAAAAAATATTTTAAGAGATGATTTAGTGGTACTATAAAGTTGAATCCTTCAAGATTTAATTTAGTTCAAGGTCCAAGGGCTATATTTTTTGCAACATTTTATATTCCACACATGTTATTACGAAAGATTGGAAGAATGAGCAACAAAATAATGACACATAATTATTTGCTTGAACGGTTTCTTTTATTGTCCACGTGTGTTTTTTCGTTATTATTTTTATGAGGTATTTAATTTGTACGGTATATAAACTGAAAATTTGGTGGTAAAATCATTCCAACAATTTTCGAGGTTCAAGAATAACTCTTTTATTTTGAAAGAATTTAACTTCCAACTTTCCGAGATATGGTGTCATTGTTTGTTGCAAGGCTGACCTGTATATTCTTCATGTTCGTGGGATTTGGGGCAGCTAATCAACGCCTTGCGTATCGCACAACTACGCCAGCCACAACCCAAGTCCCAACGACAACAATGGGTGTTCCAACAACAACAACCAAGGGTCCACAAGCACCCATATTTTGCACAATTAGAGATCTCAATGGGAAATGCCAAGATTGCAACGGCAAAATAAAAGTTTAAACTTAAACATAAAATATTTTTGTCTGTACTTTAATTTTTACATATCTGACTGTTACGCGTGTGTGGTAGAGATAGACAAACTACCATTAATTAATTCTAACCTACATATTTATATATATATATTTATATTCCCCAATAGACGGAGAACCGTCAATATCGCGTGTGATGTTGCCTGTGCAAAGCTTGGTGAGATACAGATGAACTGTCAAGGCGATGGGCTCTTCTTTATTTGTGTTTGTGGATAAAACTAGCATTCGCAACATCGCAGCAAGAGTTACTAACGAGGGGAGGCCGGAACCTGGTACTCACCGATTTCGTTCAAAAATTTTTTCTGAAGTGGTCTTCGGATTTCATTAGACACGTGTTTTTTTATTTTTCATGACGGACCCCCGGGAGGTATTT
>JAQIXO010002213.1:0-10392 GCA_034700305.1 Protaphorura armata | reverse complement strand
TACCAGGAACTGGAACTGGAACTGAATTAGGAACTCAGTTAATAACTGGAACTGAATGGAACTGAAACAGCACTAGAGTGAAACTGGAGATTTAGTTTCGCAATTGGATTTACACTTGCACTCTCAAGGTAAACCTTTCAAGTGTTGTTGCAAACATCGACGAGTGCCAAATTTACTTGCTGGGCGCTGGGTGCTATCGTATGATCAGAAATTGTAAGACAGACGGTGGTGCTTAAAAATACACTTATTAATTTACAATTACCACTCCATCCATCCATTTAGTTGGTGTCTAAACCCATTTAGTTGGTGTCTAAACTGTTTTCATACTCTGGAAATTTAAATCTGATAAAAAAACCTGAAGGAAAGAAACTGAAAACATGTTGGCTAAAACCCCGTTTACGGAATCGAACTTTATTACAGCAAACAGCACAGTGATTTATTGATTCAAACAAAAATATATTGTAGTAAAAATCTGGAACTGTAAAGATTTGTCCCTTGTTATTTTTACTGTGTTAATAAAGTCACACCATGCATGCATACCAGACCACGTTTAGTTTCCGTAGTTAACTGCCACCCTACTTACCACTATTAATCCTACTACCAACATTTATGCCCAGTTGTTCCAACGCGAATTAAGTTAATCTTGGTTTAAGAAAATCTCGAGTTAAGTAAAACCCTCAAAATCGGGGGTTTAACTTTAATCGTCGATTAAGGTGGTGGAGGAATACATTCTTAACCAGAGATTTTATTGGTAGACCCCTGGAATAGTGCGATATTCAAATATTAAGGCGGGACTAGATTGCAACTTAAACCAAGATTAGCTTAATCCGTGTTGGTACAACCGGGCATTAGATGAGTAGGAGAAAGGATGAGATTCATTTCTATAATTAGAATATAAAGAAGAGTCAACCGATTTTCTTTCATGTATAACAAATACTGCAATTTTGGCTCGTAAGCTTAAGTAACAGTAGAAACCGTATGTAACGAACATATGCGGATAGTTCGTTTCAATAACATCAAACTGGTCTTATACCTACAGCACACACATGATTGACATGATATTGAAAGTCAACACACTTTATTACGTCATAAACTATATAATTATTTCTGATGATTTGAAAATTGATCGGTTAACACTGACAATGGGTATTTCACCGCAGTGGAAGTTATCGAACTTTGATGATATAGTTTTAGGTAAAAAGATTTAATTGGTTAATGTGTATTTTCTATGATAATGTAGAACTACAGTATAAAACAAAACGACCACAGACGGAGCAAATATTTTATTTTTCTTTGGTGTATTTATTTCAACCAAACCATCGTTTGGATTCTCTTTGAAATATTAGCAGATTTAGTAAAGTAAAACTGTGTGATGTATTACTTTCCGGTACAGGTACAGAAACATAGGATGGAATTCAAAAGTCCAAAGTTGTACATTTGATCATGACTGGTGACATATTTAATGATAGTGCATTCGGGTTATTTGGTTTCATTTAATTTAAATTCCAGCACACCGAAATATTAAAACGTTCGTTTCTCAGTTATGAGGATCCAAGAAAAGAAGCCGTAATATTTGAAGTCCCATCAATCAATTCATTCATCAATTTTAGGCTTAAAATTTCTTTTTAATAACTTATGGTTACAAGGAAAATGAGCCCAAGACAGCCGTATTATTCAAGGACCGTCCGCAGACACCTTCATATTTGCTGTGAAGACATAGTTTTAGCTTCTTTTTTTTCTACTCGTTATTATCTCAGGATCATATTAGCCGTCATGATTTAGGTAACCAAAAATTATGGACGTCAATAGTAGAAATCATTTAGTTTAGGCTCAGAAATGTGGAAGTTATAATAAATTAATTAAATATAGACAAATTAGCATAATTACAGAAGTGTATAAGTTTATTAAACCTCTAACACTCTATTTTCGAATAGTACTGCACAAAATGTGTAGCTCCAGATGATATACTGACAATCTTGGGTTAAATTAATTTAATGTGTATGAATAAGACGACTAATACTTTCTGTAGTTTCTTTAATCGGCATGGTGATTTCATTTTCAAATTATTGTGATTTTAATAACTTATTATGCATACAAACGTATTATGCTATCATCCTATCAAGGTAAACTATTAGGGTGTTCACCCAAATGATGGATCCGAAAACACTTTTTTGTCAAAGTGAAATTCTAACTCGTGGCAGGGCATCCCGATTTTAACATTACATTAGAGGGCACGGGGAATGACTTTTGATGACCTCATACGGGATAGAATTTTACTTTGACAAATAAAAAGATTGCTGATTACTTATTAAGGTGACCAAACGTACCCAAAAAAATTCGTCCGGTTACCGAACTCTCTGAACACGGGAATAGTTTACCTTGTATGAGGTTAAAAAATTTAACCTGATATTCATTATACGGTAAATTCAAATAAGGAGAAATGCAAAAAGATACATAAATCAAAATATTTTGTCATATATCATATATTCATATACATCAAATAAATCATTGTAAATTGACCATCTGTTTCTCAATCACTGATCATTTGTATACCTACTCCTGTGTATACTCCGCCAATACGGGCAATGTAAAGAATTGACGTGCGTAATCCTTTACTATAATTTTTGGCAGCGATTTAAGGGCCCACACCTTATTTTTCCCGTTCCTAATATCCATAAACGTTTGTCCATTCTTAACCTTGAGCTTTGGTTTATCCTGCAGAGTGCTATCCATTTTTAATTCAAAATTCTCCAAGATCATTCGATCCCTCGCTACGGCATCACTCTTGTCATAAATGTCAAAAGCAATAAAGGGGAAATTGAAAGGGAAATTTCCAAATGTAAATACTTGAAATGCTTTTACCAAGCCATCATTCAAAACATCTCTAAATTCATTAGACTCATTATCAACGAAGTCAAGCACCTCTTTAAATAAGGGAGTATTCGATTGTTTCGCTCTCACTAATGAATAGAATTTATAGGTTTTCATAACATGCAACATTTGTCTCTTGTCTTTTGAATCCGTACAGCTATTCCATAAATCATATTCATCGTTTGCGTACATATATGGAAATGCATTATGATAGTAATGTGGAAGATTAGTTCTAATAATTCTGAATACGTCCTTGTCCCAATTATCGATCCCTTGACAAGCAGTGACCAACTGCGTACCCAATTCGGCACCATTGTCCGCGTTCTTACCCAAACATGCTTCAAACCACTCATTCAAAAATATGTTTCCAAAACTTTTGTCTAAAGAGTTATGAAGACAGAGTCTTGACAAGAAACATGCGAGTTCCCCTATTCCATTTATTGTACAGTGTGTAAGCCATTTCATGTTAATCTCCACATTTTGACATAGTTGATCACTACCTGTACTTGTAATAAAATCAAAAAACTTTGCTTTATTGATACCTGCAATACCATCCAATTCATTTAATTCTTCACTGGACGATTCATCCGATGTTATTAATTCACTAGTGTATCTTTCAAACCAATTTTGGAACTCCTTGCCACAGAATATGGAATAAAGGACTTGTACTCCCCTAATACGTGGAAGAAAATCATTATCGCTATTCCCTGAATTTTCATGCATGGGAATCCGCTTTCTGTTGTAACTTCGGTATCCTTCGAGAGCTGGGAAAATCCGTCGGGTAAAATTCTCCGACAGACATAAGTAGGACAAACAAGTTTCACCCAAAAGATCTTTTTCGTGAAATAAACTAAATCCATCTACAATCATCCAAAATATTCCAGAGTCATGATCTCCATAAGCCATTGCGTAGTGCAGTAGGTTTCTTCCCAATGCATCCACACTTTGCCAATCAAAATCCGTAAAACGGTCACGGATTTCACCACCGGATTCTCTAGTATTGAGAAGTTCAAGATTTTTCAAACCTGGAATATCTGTGCAGAGGAGACTGTCTAAAAAGTGCCGGATTTTCTTAAAGTATGGTTTGTGATAATGAACCTTCAAAAATGAAACTACATCATCTTTGTGACCATCTATGATGAGGTTCACAAGGTATTGGGCAGTGAAGTATTCCGCAATCGTTTGATGATAAAATCGAATATTTGATTTTGATATCTCACAGAAACCAACTCGATTCACTTCATATGAATCTGCAGGACTCAATGACTTTATTTTCATATCCGAAGTTATAAGAAATGAAGAATTCACATACAAAAATCCGGCGTTATAGTGAATTTCGTTCATTCTGGTTATTAATGTGTGTTCCATCCAATCAGATCTTGTGTCAAATTTGAATTTATCCCCTAACCATATACTCAATTTTTTCCCAACAAACAGATTGTACAATTCAAGCGTGCTGGAGAATTTGTAGGAATACATTTCCCAATCTCTTTTTGTTAGACTCAATTCATTTCCTAATTTACGTTCTAACAATTGACCAAAACTGTCATTGTAAATTGCAGCGAGTAAAACTAGTTGCAATGGAATTCCGATGAATGTATGGTCTGTTCCTAGAACATTCTGTACAGATCTAATAACTTGTTCTGCAAATGTTTGCGCGAATTCTAAAACTTTATCATCATTCTTCCTCGGCTCCCCTGTATTAGTATTTGTCCAATAATTCACCAGAAACTTTATTTGAGCTTCCTCTTCAACCCTATGGAACCGATAAGATTTTGTTCCCAATTTCTTCTCAAGTTCGTATTTTGCATAGTTTCTCGTCGCTATCCAAACGCGGACTTTGGAATGTGTCATGGCTTTTAATTCTTGGAACATTCGTACTACGAAATATTGTCCCTTTTGTGATATTTCATCAAAGCTATCTATGAAGAATGTTACATTTCCTGTTCTTTCCAAACAAAATCTAAAAAGTGATTTTTCAACTTCATCATCCAAATTCATCGCATTGGCTAAAAACGTGATTGCTGAATGATAATCAGAGTATGTCTTGGTTTTGAGTTCAACCTGATGATCATTAAGATTGATATACACTGGCCAATTAATATGAGAATCTTTTGAGTTGAACTGACTATTTTTATATTCCAGATACAACTTTGTAATGGCCGCTGATTTTCCCATCCCTGGTTCATCAGCTAGAATTATAAAATTGTTTTGTAACGCGGGGAGTTCTGATTCCCGAATTCCACCTTCATCATTTCTTAAATAATCGAAATAAGGTTGCCCGTTTAAATTCTGCCAGACAAGCGTTGATTCCTCCCTTTTAAACCAATGTACATTTTTGGAGACTAATTTTGATTTACAGTAGTACAAGAAATCTTCTTTCTTATACTCGCCAACTGGCTCAAGAATGAGATTCTTCTCATACAAAGGAACAAGATCGGGGAAGAGCTCTTTAATTGGCCTATCACTATTGCTGACCACAATTACATCTGAGAAATCTTTACCTTGCGCTTTCTCTTTAAGTTTTCCAACATTTAGTGTGATTTGAAAGAGAATCCTATCCATATAATGTTGAGCCATTATTGGCAAACTCCCATGCGATAAGTCAATAACTTTCCCATCAAATATTTCACAAATAATTTTGGAGCAAAGTGAGTTCGAATTGAAGAAACCACAAATATTATCGAGTAAGTATTGACCACAAGGCAGAGGTGGATCAGATTTCCCAAGCACAAATGTGTTCCCATGTATGTCAACAGGACATTGGGAAATGATACGCTTCGATAGCTCATCCAAATTCTCAAATTGTAGTGTCAGATCGTCACCACAATTGTGTTGAGGATTATTTACACCTTGAACATTCTCACCACACGTGACTATTATCAATTTCTTATTTTCATTTTCAGCATTCGCAATCATTCCTGTAATAACAGAATTAATGTCATTTACTTCATAATCACATTCAACAACAATCAATTCATATTTTGTATCACTGAATACATTCGTCATATCAATTTCCCTGTTCAGACGTTGTACACTTGAGATATTTAAGAATAGTGCATGCTCTCCCAAAGAACCTCTACGACGCTTTCCAAAACACTGGAAAAGATGGACCATGTACAATCGACACTCATTCCCATTTGAGCTTGCATTAATGCTCAGAAAATATTTATCACTCGCTAGGAATGAATTAACCATGTTACACAGATCTGTTGTGGTACAACATCGGAGTTTCGGAATTCCCTCGACGTACAAGGACCCTTCACTCTCACACACCATTTCCCTGCACCGGGGCAAACCCCTTATCATATCTTGAATAGCACTTCCATCTCTATTCCACCAATTTATATTCATCCTGAGAAGCCTCACCAATTTCAGAATAAATTCTGACATGTTTAATCTGCTCTCGCCTTGATTGGTTCTAGAAAACTCAATCACATTGTGTGTTACATTAAAATGTTCTATAAAATCCTTCAATTTCTCTTCAATCATATCTAGAATTTCACATGCGCCTTTGTGTATGACTTCAAATTTCTTGTCCGAACTCTCTAAGTTCTCATCATTTCTCCATTTAAGAATGAATTGAGTATGAGTAAGAAATGTCAATTCCTTAGGACTAAAAATATTAACTTGACAGGAATCCTCTCTACCCAGGTACCATTGATCAAGAATAATAGACTCAACTTCAGATTTCACAGCCTTCTTATAGTATACGTCATGCACTTCCTTCAATTTTGGATTTAGTGATGACAAATGGTCAACAAAGAATTGTTTGTCATGAGATGCACTGCCCCATGAAATGTCCTGGACACCTGGCATGTCTAATTTGAGTACATAACCAACGTGTTCTCCGCACGTGTTGACGGCATTGCTCGGAGCTATTATGACAGTAAAGTCCTGAGTGTCAACATTCTCTCTCCATTCAACCTTTTTACTACCATGATACCCAACTATACTTTTCAGAGCTTGTCTACAACCTGGACTATCAAAAGACACTGTGTGCAAATGATAAGGAACCTTGACCTCTACCTGCTCTACAATCCCTAAATTCCTTTGTTTGTCTTCCATGATTTTTTTAACCTCCTTATATTGAGATATGTAACGTGGATGTTCAATATAAAATGCAGAGATCTGTGCCAACCAACCACCCAAGGAATGACCCGTGACAGAGATTGAAAACAGATTGTCACTACAGAGATTCACAATGAGTTTAGTGAAAATATAAGCCGAGCTGATTTGAGAGACTTCTTTGTTTAAAAATACCCCACCTACGTCCGTAATAATGTCTCGGTAGAACTCCACAGGTTTCCTAATATATCTGGGATCTGTACCCCCGTGAGCTATGACTACGTGAGAATATTTGTGATTTACATAGGCAGCCCCACAGTACCCATCTGAATAACGTCCAGTTCCAATGCAAATCCAATTCGCCATGTGTTCTATTCTGAATGGGACTTGTGTCTTGTCTTTTAAATCCGATATGGTGTACGCGTGTTGGGAGAGTTGAGCCAATTCCAATACCGTAGGAAATGCTTGCATGGTTTCGGTGGTTGAGCTTCTACTGGTTATATTCAATTTTTTTAAATCATCGGGCAATGTATTGAGTTTGAAACAACCACTATAGTGCGCAAAAATTAATATTAGTTTCTTATGGAGGAGCTCGTGTGTTATTCTTGATCTTTATTCTTACCTCCCTCTCCAACGGATAGTATTGTATAACATTCCGCCTATCGTTTTTGCATTTATCTTTAAGGGTGGCAAGGAAGCCATGACGGTAGAGTCATCCAACCTATGTATTTCAAAAAATTATTATATATAATAATATTAACATTAATTGACATAAGCCGTTGTCAAATTAATTTTCATGGAGAATTTTCAGTTATAACAATTGTCTCACATTTCCGGGGGTTGCAATTCCATAGTATCCGTTTTATGACTTGAAGGAGTTTTTATGTCTGTCATTATTTTTACTCCAGGAATTTCTCAATAAATACTACGAATTCCGCAAACCTAAACATAGATGACTCCAATTACAGACATATATTCAATTTTAATTTGTGTCAACCCATAGTGTGTAAGTTAATTTTTATGGACACTCTGATCAGCACCATACGTTGAGTAATTAAATAATTCAAGGTTTGAACTTATTAGGTGTAGTACCGATTTTAATTCTAGGGAATGAACACATGACCATGGGACGGCGAACTAGGCGTATCGTTTTATAACAGGCCATGTGACAATTTATTCGGAATTGTATACCAAAAATTTAAAAAAATTGTTTGACTCAATTTTATTTCAAAGTCAATTTATTCTAACCTTCACCATACAAAGAATGAGCAAGTCATATGAAATTGCATAGTAGAACCCACATTATTTCTTATCAGGTTCAAGTTTCGCAATTTACTCTTAAACTTGCTCTCTCTCAAGGTAAACTCTTCAAGTGTGGTTGGTTACAATTAACGTTACCATCAAGCACACATTACATTGGGTGTTTTCTTGTCATGAATTTGTATGAACGCAGAACTTAAACCTTAAGACAAAAACCCCTCATACACTTCGTATATTAAACGTGAGAATTATTGTTTCACATAATATTGACTAAAAAATACGGAACGGTTAGGATGTGTCCGTTGTGATCATTATGTATTATGTAAATTCGTCGCACCATACTCATAGGGCATACATATACACCACAATTCACCACATGCCAGCAGACGACATCCAGTTTCCGCAGTTAACTGCCACCCTCCTTCCATTCCAACTATAAATTAGTCTACGTACACTTGGTTGACTAAGAGGTTGAGATTCATTTCTATAATTAGAATTTACTCCAGAGTCCAGACTCTGACTCAGTTGACTCAACCGGTTTTCTTTCATGCATGTCAATGTCAAATAATATATTACATGTCGTTTAAACTTCATTAGAAACTAAATGCAAGGAAAACACGCCTTGGTCCGTCTCAATAAAATCATACTGGAATTTTTGCAGTACACCCGAATTTATCACAGTAGTATCCAATATATTATAGCATGCCTTTGCTTCTTATGTATTCTTCCGAATTCTCTCGGCTAGTACATTCATATGAAAATTGATAAGATAATATTTATATACAACACACAAAAAACATTAATGGAAAAATGGAATTTAAATTACGAATGTGAATACATGCATATTTATTACAAACTGAATGAATTCTCGAAATATGTTTTTTGTGCAAATTAATTTTCAGAATTAATTTTCTCTATCGTTCAATTGTGTTCAATAATCTCAACTACTATTATACAAAATTAATTTCTGTGACATCGAAATCTATAAAGCCTTTCCTTTTGACATGGGGTACGAATAAAATTGAAAAATAAGAGTATAACCGCAATATTATTTTGAGTATTTTCTTGGATCATTGAAATTCACAACACGAAATCCAGTTTACGGAGTTTACAAAACACTATTATTTTGGAAAAACTTGATTAATATTTTGAATAAAAATTTTGTTGCTTATATTCATATTAGTTCTTATAACAGTCCGTGTGTTGAAACGAATAAGAGAAACAATATACATTTGTGTAATTTTATTTAATCCACATCCTAAACTTGGAGACAACAATACAGTCATAAACACATTAGTCACAATAATAAATAACAAGTCAATTCTCGCTTCTGCAAATTACATTTTTAGTTACTCATTATAATTTAAATCAGGAACAATGCAAACTCGTATTTTGATCTACTACACAAATTCAAATCATTGCGGACCCCGATTCACTGTAGTGACAACATTAACAATGTTAAAAGTATGCAATAAAATCTTCAATAACATTTTCAATCACTGATCATTTGAAGTGTTTGAATACTCAGCCTTCACTGGTAATGTAAAGAATTTACTTTGAAAATCTTCACGCTTAATTTTGTCCATGGGTTTTAGAGTCCACTTCCCTTCTTTCCCTTCTTTAAATGTTTGTGCAGTAATGTAATTCGATTGGAAAACAAAATTTTCCCGGATCATTCGATCCCTCGCCTGGTTATCACTGTCGCGATAAATACCGTAAATGACCGATTAATCGCCCGGGCTATTAATTAAAATTTTGACTTTTTCAACCGGCGTTTATTCGAACCCAGGCGATAATTCGAGCAGGGCATTTAGGCTTACTTAACCCGGCGTTTAATTAAAATATGAACTTTTTGACCCTGCGTTTATTCGAACCCAGGCGACTATTCGAACCCAGACGATTAATCGGTCATTTACGGTGTTAAAAGCCATTTCGGGGGGACGCGAGAATATGAATACATGAAATGCGTTTACCAATCCCTTATTCAATGCAACTCTAATTATATCATTATTCATTTCTTCATACACGAATGTAATCACTTCGCTAAATAATATACTCCTCGTTTCTCTCACAAGGGAAAGTCATAGCATGTATACCAGCACCCAGATATGACATATTTTTTTCTAGTCCCCAGGCATGCCCTGACCATGAATCAATCAAATTTCGTCTGTTGAAATCATAATTGGGCCTCCC